>JAASGH010000118.1:0-55555 GCA_023334155.1 Globisporangium heterothallicum
AAAGAAGCAAACAAAGCGATCCACAAAAAACTATGTTTGACCAATGCACGTCGAATGCAGAAGAAGAAAAGCTACTATGGGAAAGCATCCGGCGGTATTTGTTTCTTTCCTCGAACGCAAACGTTCGGCTCACATCCCTTATCAACCGGCTTGGACAGCGGCGTTGCCGTTTTGTTGGCCCGAGGAGGATGGTGGGCATGGCGTCTTGGGATTGTTGATGCGTTGACGGTGTGACGCTTGCATGAACTTTCATTCGCGCTTCTGTAGTGTCTGTCTACAGTGAAATCTGTGTGTTGCTGTTGGAATCATGAGTGAAATGAGTATGGTGGCACATCAGAAAGATGGCATTCTTCGACTTAGCTATAGTCATCTCGATGCAGCAACTTCATATCGATACTACACGCCGAGTCTTCGCATTCCCGCACATACACCTCGACGGTCCCCAGCACCACCGACTCCTGTGTGCCGATCGAGATTGAAAACGTGATCGTATCTTTTCCCTGGAAATCGGCGTTCGGGACGTATTTCACGACTCGATCCCCGACAATCTCCACCAACTTGAGACCGACATCGCCAGCCGTCCCAGGGTAGAAATAGGGATCAATGCCGATCTCGCGCAAGCACCGCGCATCGCACGCAATCGGCAGCTGTTTCTGGCGTTCGCTCGGGTCCGTGAGCACTTCGATCCCGCCAAACGTGTTGTAGCCTTCGAGAAACGCGAGCAGGGCACGTTTCCGGGTGTGTTCGGGGAACACCTCGTAGCTCAGTAGGAATCGGGAGAGGTACGCACTCGCTTCACTGGAATCCAGGATCCCATTGCGGTCGCGATCCAAGTGATCCGCTTCGGTCTCCTCGATGCCAATGTAGAGTTTGCCATGGCGCGGCAGCGTCTTCACATGGGCTTTGATGTCCATATAGTACGTGCTGGTGCGTCCTGCTATGTTGGTGATGGAGAGCACCCAGTCGGAAATCGCGCCGTCGCCATGGATCGTGTCCACGCCATTCGAGCGTTTCACTTGGGAATCTTGGATCGCTAGCGTCCATGTGCCTTCGCTTGTCATGGAGCCAAAAGTAGCTTCGAAGGGATCTTCTGGGGACCACGTCGCGCTGCCTGGGTAAAATTCCGTCGCCACCGGCGTCCCACCTTCATACTGGGAGAGCAAGTGGGACCGCTCGTGAAACACCTGCACTTCCGCGATCGTGAGGTGAGCGTACGGTTTCTCAGCGATGATGCGGACGTAGCGCGCTTTCGTACCCAATGGAGGGTTCACGGAGACCAAACGCTGCGTGGATGCAGCGGCATCCGCTTTGTGGACCCAGATCGCGGCTTCGTAGGCGTCGTGGAACGACTCAAAGTCCATCATCGCCGTGTCTTCAAAGAGCAGGATCCAAAAGGGAAACATCGACAACTTGCCGACCAGCACATTTTCTGTTCGATCGTCGCGCTCCACGTAGCTCCACGCATCGACGTCATCCCCTGTCAACGGCTCGGAAAGCGTGACGACCCCGCCAGTACCACCCTGGCAAATCAAATTGATGCCCACACTCAACGGGGGCGACCGACCATGACGCTTGGGGTCATCCAGGAACGTGATCGACCACGTGAAAGCGCCATTTCTGGAGAACGCTGCATCTGCCGGAGATCGGGTGATAAACAGCTGCGGCATACCCGACAACGCGGACAGCTTCGACTGCAACGACTCCCTTTTCCCGATCCCCGGGGTATCGATCTTGGCATCTTCGTCGACCATCATGGGTACGGCATTGTAGCTGATGGACTCCGTCGACAGCTGATCGCCATTGGAAGCTGTGAACAGGAGCGTGAACGTCCCCTCCACGGGATCCACACCGTCGTTGGAGTTCACATGCAGGGTTTGCACGGTCGCAGGCAGAACTTCTTCCTTGGCCATCCATACACGAATGGTTCCGATGTCGGTGTTCTCCAGCAAGCGGAGCTCCCACCATGCAGACTGGTTCTGCTTGGACGTCGTGCGTGCGACACTTTGGCTTGACACATAGCCGTCGACGCGTCCGTCGATCGCGTTGGACGCGAAACAATCGCCGCTTGTGGAGCTTTGCAGTGCGGTGGCGCCGCCATCCAGCGCGAGGTTCTTGGCAGTCACGGGGAGGTCTTGAAACCTGTAGTCAAAGCCCACCCCACTGGTTGGGTTCAACGGGTAGATCTCAAAATGTTCTCGATTGATTCTCCGGGACGTGTCCGGTTCCCCAAACATGTCGGTATCCCGGCAGCAGTTGCCGACAATCAATGCGCTCTTGGTTTCGTGGTACAACTGAACTTTCAAATCGCTTGCTTGGGGGTGGTACAACCCTCTCAGGGTCACCTTCACGTCTCGCACGAGCTGATGTTTTGAAGCAAACCGGGGGACAGATTCGGCATTCGCAAGGCGTACGTCGGCATCTAACAGCGGGGTTGCTGCCAATCGCCGGATGGTTGCGCCGTTGAGTGCTATCTGCGACCGATACTCGAAATTGAAGGGACCAACGTCGTCGGTGACGCGGTACATGAACACCGACGTCAATGACGTACTAGCAGCAGCAGCATATACCGCCCCATTGGTCGAATTCGCGACTGGGAGTGTGGGGGTGCCCTGCAACACGTCCACGCTCACTGGTACCGACCACTGCACGACGATATCGAGCGTTTCGCCAGCGACATACATGCCTGGATTCTTATTCGTGTACACTTGAACGATCCGTGGGACGTCCGTGTTGATGCGCAGGTCATGGTTGTAGCTCAGACTTCGGTACAGATCCTCCGGTTGTTGCCCATTTCCAGTAACCGCGGACGAAGATGTCCTAACAACCCCACGAAAGCATCCGAGGAGGAATGGAGCCTTGAACGTCACGTGGTAACGATACGTGCCATCGTACCCGATCCGTCCGTTGCAGGCGTCGAGGTCAGTGGGTACTACGCCATCTTCATTGTAGGGACCATACAGCGGGAACCCATCAAAGGCATACCCGATGAGAGGCGACGGGGTGTTCAAGGCATCCCCACCGAGCTCCTTGAGCAAGCAGTCGGGCGACGCGTAGTAGCGGTAGTTGCCCCCAGCGTCGACTAGCCCATTGCATTTATCCATCAGCTGCAGCGCTGCACTCGAGCTGGCCATCACATTATCCCCATAGATTGCGGATGCGCTCGCAAAGAAGGGCACGCCATTCACCATGACGCCAATCGGGGTATCGAGCGGCAGCGCAGCCGTTGTCGTATGCGCCACCGGTTGCCGTGGCAACGCAAACACATAGTCTTGCGGCTTCACTGAAAACGTGTTGTAAGTGTTGGGGAACGGTCCAAAGGCGCCATCGGGGACTCCATTGCTCCGCACAATTATGCTCTGCGAAGTGTACGCCACAGACACGCCGCTGGGGTTGAGCCACACTTTCTCGGTGAGCTTGGTGGTCGGGTTCTCGTCGATCACGAGGCCGTCGAAGCGACTGAGGTTCGCGAGCGTGAGACCTTCGACGGCGCGAATGTCAACAGGGGAACAAAACACGCGAAGGACTGCCGCCTGACGAGTGGTGTCGATGCCTTTCAGACACGGCATAAACACTGGTCGACTCGACTGTGATGACGACGACGGGAGTGCTAAGTGGTAGCAGTACTGGCCATCGAAGCGAACGCGTCCATTGCATTCGTCGAGATCTGGGATCTCACCCTTTTCGTCAAAGAATCCGTAAATGGGGAACCCATCGAACGCGTACCCGACAAGTGGCGACGCCAGTCGAGGCGCGGGCGGTTCCAAAGGGTCCGTGCGCGTTCGTGGGACTACTGGAAACTCGCCTACGTTTGTCAGAAAGCAAGTCGGAAGCTCGTGATAGAAATACCGACTTTGTTCATCAAGCGCGCCTCCGCACGCATCTTTCTTTGCGATTACGGAAGACAGAGACGAAGCGTTGCGAAATGGAATCCCGTTGAGAAACACCCCAACAAATCCGTCATACTTGCTCAGCTGAAACGGGAAACTCTGCTGTTCTGGGAACCGCTGGAGCTCGATGAAATAGCGCTGCGCTATGGCGTTGAGTTCGTCGGGGTCCGACGACACGAGGCTACTCTCGTGGTCAGGGACTCCATTGCTGTACATCCGGATCGACGATTTCTGCTGCGAGATCGTGAATTCATTCAGCAAAGGGTGGCGGATCGTTTGTTCCGAGTCGAGCATGCCGGTCGTCGCTTCCAGTTGATCCACATAGACGAAATCGTCCCGAGACGTGTGGAACCGCAGCTTCGGCCAGGAGCTCACTTCCGGGAGATCCAACACTGCATCCGTACTTGGAGTGCTTGCCAGCCGCTTAATACTCGATGTGGCGTCTAGCTGAAGCGCATTCGCAGTGGACGAACAGATCACGAGTTTGTTCCATTCGCGTTTGTGCGGCGGTCGACGCTCGGTTTCGGGACATCTCTGATAGTCGAGGCGATCGGCATGGTCACCGACTTGAACCACATACTGGAAAACCAAGTCTGCGCTGGAGCTTCCCGATACATACGCCGCAACCCCCGGTGCAAATTGCTTCCCCGTCTCCAATTTCAGCGTCGGGATGCCGGTGACCACCACGGGAGTCGAGAAGCTCACCGTGAGCTGCAGGACGTCGCCTACCGTGTAGACCCCGTCCGCCGCGGCACTGCTCACGCTGATCACTCGTGGTGGTTCCATAGTATCAATCTGGATATCGCGATTGTTACTCAGACTCCCTGTCGATAAAGGAGCAGGAAGTCTTAGAGATGCCAGTCGGAAATTGGGACTCCCGTTGGCAACCGCGTAGATGTATCCTCCTCCTCCTTGTTGCTCTTGCTGCTGTTCTGGATCCACTATTGAGAGCGCGTCAACGCCGTCGTACGCTAGCGGCAGAGCCATGTCGCCTTCTTTCGTGATGTATCGGAAAAGCAACGTTGCAGACCCGGCGCCAGTCGTGTACTTTGCAAACGCAGCGCCAGACTTCTCCTCGACGCCCGCCGCAACCTTCTTCGTCGCGATGGCGAGTCGGAGTCGTGGAAAACCCCCAGCGAAAACCACAGCTTCGGAAAACGTGACGGAAATGCTAATCATTTGGCCGGCGCCATAGATCCCATTGGCAAGAGAGGACGACACGGACGTGACTCGCGGTGCGCTTGGATCGATGCGAATCTCGCTTCCGAAGCTTAGACTCCCTTCCGAACCTGGGAGCGGCAACACATTCGACGCCGCGAGAGACGGCACCGCACTTTTTTGCAGAAGCGCACATTTGAGACTACCTTCGTTCATGTAGTCCAGTCTCCCGGATCGGTCCCCTGCGGCGATCGTGTACGCGAACTCCAATACGTGTGTCGTGGAGCCGCCAGAGTAGACTGCAGTCCGCACAACGCTATTCCCAAGCGAGAGTTCGAGCACGCAGCTGGACAGTGGTGCTACTGTGAAGGATGACACAACTACCGGGTACGAAAACGCGATGCGGAACCGCAAGCGATCGGAGACCCCGTACGTGCCATTGCGATCGATGGCGTGCACGCTGAGAACGCGAGGCGCACTGGAAACGATCGCAATCGAGGATGTACCGGAGAGACTCAGCTGCGATGGTCCTCCAGGAATGGGAAGCTGAAGGTTCGCCGGCGTCGTTGGCGTCGTCGCGACCGCGAATAGCGTGCCTTCGAGTGCATTTTGCGACGTGTACTCTAATTTCGCAGTGGAGTCTCCATTTTGAATCGTGAGTTTGAAAAGCAGATCGAAACTGCCATCCCCCGAGGCGTACGTCGCAGTTCGCACTCCGGTAGTGAGCTGGAGGAGCAATGTTGGTGCGGGTGGTGGTGGTCCGGCGACCGCGAGAAACGTCACCCTACGAGAGAAACGCACGATGAGTTGAATCTCGTCCCCAACACCATAGGTGCCATTGGGGTTCACAGCGAAAACGCGCTCGACTGTAGGTGACGTCGACGAGATCTCGATTCGGGGATGGAATGACAGACTTCCTGGCAGGTATGGAGCGCCAAGGCGCAGCGGCACGTATACTCCCTCCGAATCTGTGATCACCCCACCGTTGAGCTCGAGCGCGCTTCGCGACGCTGCATCGAGAGCGTTGCAGCTATCTCCAGACACGACCACGTATTGAAACGTGAGCTGGTTCGTCCCCGATCCCCCCGTGTACACCGCGAACGTCGGTAGTAGCGCATTGGCGTTGAGCTTCACTCTTGGAGTCCCCAGGACGACGACCGGACCCGTAAACAACACCGCGAGGTGTATCCGCTGACCTGGGGAATAGACCTGACCGCTTTCTAGGTCCGACTGAACGTCTTCCACGCGGAATCCGTCCGTCCGAACGTAAAGCTGCTTGCTGTTGCCCACTAGACTTCGCACCGAGTTCACGCGCAGTGGGGATCCTGGACGTGGGAGCGTCAGATCCGCGCTCAGCGTCGGCACTTGGGCTCGACACAACACTTGAGCGGGACGTTCCGCGATCTCTCTCCCAGCGAGCAATGGTCGGAGGATGAATGAGTCCTCGTCTCGGATGTCAAGCGGCGTATTCTTTGTGTTGTCCCCCAGTACAGGCACGTACGTAAACCGAAGCACCGACGTGCCGGATCCGCTTCGATAGATCGCCGTGCGGTCAGTCGCTGCATCGACGTTTAAAATCACGCGAGGGGTCCCGACGACAACGACGTTGCGTGAAAATTCCACCAGGAGCTCGATGGTTTCGCCGATATCGTATGTTCCGTCCGTGGACGGGGAGCGCACATCGACGATCGTCGGCTGCACCGAGTCGAGCACAAGGTTCTTGCTGCTGGAGAGCGATCCGGGGCTACCAGGCGCTGGCAAAGTGACGATCGCATTCGTGAATACAGTTGTCGACAACCGTAGAATCTGCGCACGGTTGCTCGCTAAATCCAGCGATTTCACATAATCCAGCTTCACGTTCCCGTTCCGGTCATCACGCACTTCCAGTGTGGTACTATGATCGCCCACAACGACCGCGTACGTGAAAGTGAGCGTCGTGGTGGAGTTCCCAGATGTGTACTTTGCAAACGCACCTTGTCGACCCGTTTCCAGTACGACAATCGGCGAACCGAAGACAAGCACAGGCAGCGAGAAAACCACCTGCAACGTAATGGTATCTCCAGGACGATACGTGCCGTCCGGAGTCGCGGACGTGACTTGCACCACGCGTGGTTGGGTCGGTTTGATCGCGATCGCGCGATTGCCGCTCAGCGAATGCGGAGACTTGGGGGATGGAAGTGTCAGCAGCGCATTCGTGACGGGAAAAGTCGACTTGCGTCGGATAGCGGAGCCAAGCAACACGAGCGAGTCGGAGCCGAAATAGTCCAATCTCTCGCAATAATCCAGCTCGTTCGTGATGTATTCAAACGTGAGTGCTGTAGTGCCAGAGCCAGCGATATACCTTGCTGGATTCACAGTCGCGTCGAGGAAATGCAGCTCATCGGAGCGTAAGTAGAGCACGGGGATGCTCGCTGCGTTTGGGGAGATCACCACAACGGGTGCAGTGAACACAATCTGAAGCAGAAGCTGCTGGCCGACCCCATACTCGCCCGAAGGGGTCAACGCCGTCACATCTACAATCGATGGGACCGTCGTGTCGATGTTGATCTGGTTGTTGTAACTCAGCGCACGAAAATCGTTCAATCTTGGGAACAACGTGTAATTCGGGATCTGGTCCATAGAGTCCTTGATTGTGGCGCCGTTGAGGATCAGTGCATTGCTACCAAACACATCGATGTCCAGCATGTTTTCCCCCTGCTTCACGACATAGAGGAATCGGAGCACATACGACTCGAGGCCACTGTGTTCAATCACAGTCGCATACCCGGGCGGGGTGGTGCCAGTGTCCATTTTTAATAACGGCACCCCCGTCGTCGCGACCTCCTCCCACGACGTCATGGACGTGTCGATTGTTTGTTTGGGGAGTTTCTGGTGCCGGAACCGCAGTTTCGTCGAGTACCCATCGAATTCGGTCCAGAAAATGCCCATCTCTGCATTCGCGGCGGCAGTCGATGTGGACGAGCAGATCAGTTGGGTATCCAGTACATCGAACAGTTCGTTGTGGTTGAGACGTGACGTGACAACCGAAGTCCACCCACTGTAGAGATCCTGATTTGGCTTCAATACTGCGAGTTTCGCATCCAGCACTTGTGTGGTCTTGGATTCTTGGAGCCACACGGAATACACGGCATCGCCACAGGTTGCAAACTGGAGCTGCTTGGTCTTGGAGATCTCGGGATTGCGAACGCCGTCTGTGAGATACGGAACACTTCCAGAAATGGTCGCGGACGCTTCCCAGTTGGCATCATCAACCACTTGACCCGTGACTACCTCGGTGCCATTTTCCGCCTCGGTATCCCGATACCACGTGAGCAGCAATGCTGCATCTTCAAACCCTTTCCTGCGCACCGCGAATTGCGGTCGATATGCTGAGATAAACGAATACCCGGGTGTTGCCGGCGGGAGAGCTTCGAGGTAGCGCCACGTCGACTTGTCGCGGTTAATGATATACCGTCTCGCGACCACGATCTCATACACGTCCGGGTCGCTGCGCTGGGCTTCCGCCCACACCACAAACATCGTGCCTTTGAAGACAATCCCACTGGGCTCTTTTGCATCCATCTGTGGGTCCTTGTTGAGCCCAGCATTCCACTGGTTGCCGTCGTGGAAGATCCACAGCGGTGCATCGTCATCGTCATTGCGAAGCGCTACGCGGATCTGTCCAACCTGGGAGCCACCAGCGTTCCCAGTGGTGGTGGTCGCGACCGCCATTTCCCGCCAGATGATCACGAGGATGAGGTTGTGCACCAACAAGAACGGGTCACTTGCAGCCATGACCAAGTTCTTGTTCGCACCCATGTTGGGGATCAATGTCCATGCGTTTGTCGTCGCGGCGAGACCATTGTACTTGGCGCAATAAAGCAACCCATTCTCATCCCACGCTGCGTAGACGCTTTGTTTCCACACCGTCATGGCCGCTTTCTCAATAAACGTGTCGGGGAGGCGGTTGATCTGCACGGGCGACGCTGCGGTCGGGATTTTCTCCAACGTGGTGCTCGAGAACACCCCCAGGTACAAGTAGCTTCTCGTGCGCACATGGTAACTCTCCCACTCCGTCCAGAGGACGTAGATATTCCCATCAAACAGCAACGCAGTGGGGAACCGCGCGAAAGAGTCCTGGTTGTGGTTCAATCCAGTTTGCAAGACGATCTCTTTGGAGAACGTGACGTCGATTTCGATGGCTTCGCCCGCGCCAAAGGTGCCATCACTGTGTGGGGATGAGAGCTTGACGGTCGTCGGCACGGAATACGCATCAACGCGCAGGACCGACGTGCCCGAGATAGTAAGTCTGGGCAGCAACGTGTTGACCAGATGGGCACTGGAAGTCGACACGCCATAGATCCGAGCGTCCGCGAGCACATTCGCGTTCGCGAATGCCAGGTTGGCGCTGAAATCGCCCTCGAGGATCCGATAGAGGAAGGCAACCTGGTTAGGCTGCGGCTGGTCGACGTAGTTCGCGAACCGATTCTCGAGGAAAATGCCGTTCAGCTGCAGCGAGCCCGTTGTCAGCTCCACAGTTGGGGTGCCCACCACTTCCACGGGACGGGAAAACACCACGTGGAACAGGATTTCACCGGGAAACACGGTCGCTGGACTCGCGACGGGTGGGAACGCGACGCCATAGGTTCCCCCCACTGTATCGGAGACGATATCGACGATCACGACAGCAGAGCCATCAACGACGAGCTCCTTTTGAGCGCTTAGTCGGTTCGCACTGCCCGCAATGGGGAGTTTGATATCGGCGGGAATGCTCGGATCTCTCGATCGCCGCAGCACCAACGTATCGGCGCTTGGCAGCACAAGCGATGCTCCCAAGGTGTCGAGATCCAGCGTCTGGTCCCCTTCCGCGATCGGGTACTGGAACGTCACGATTGTGTCTGTTGCCTTGGAGAGCAGCTTCTCAGGGGCATCCGAGGACGGCAATAGCGGAGCACATACATCTGAGACAACGGGCTCAAGCGCGAGCGGCAGGTCGAGCACCTGCGTTGACTCGAACAGGATCACAAACCGATGTCCATTTTGCACATGGCGCAACGTCACCGAGTCGATCCCAATCCGCTGAATGGCGTCAATCGCCAGCAACCGGGACTTCATGGATGTTGCGGCATTGCTGCCGGCATCGTGGAAGTCGATGCACCCCGACAGCGTGGAGCCGTACTTGACCGCGAATTGACCCGAAGTGAGTGGGTACGTGGCATGCACCCCCACATCAATGAGCTGTCGGTAGCCAGCATAACTGAACGTTGCCATGGCAGGCGAGTTCACGCCACTACCACGCGAGTTGAGGTGCATCGTTGGGGACCCAAACACAACGACGTCTTTGGTGAACTCGACCGTGAGAAGCAGCACATCTCCGACGCCATACCCAGTCGCTCCTGCTGCGGTGTCGGCATTGAGGGAAGACACCGAGAGGATGGTGGCCGCGGTAGTGTCGATCACGATGGCACTCGACGACGCGAGACTAGAAGCGCTGGCCAACGCAGGGAGCAGCAAGTTCGCGTCGAGAAGCTCACGCTGACCCTCGCCCGTGCATCGGATATGCGTCGCGGACGTTGGCATCAGCAGCGAATGCGTTGTCGCGTAATTGAGTCGCGCAGAAGATTCCCCAAGCTCCACTTTGTATCGGAACTCCAGTATATCCGTGCCCGATCCCGTGAAAAACGTCGCAACGCCGTTGGAGTTGAGTTCGAGCGTCGGGGTGCCGCGGACGAGAACTGCTTCCGAGAACTGCACAAAGAGCACAACCTCGTCGCCTGCAGTGTACTCGTAATCGACCGTCGCTGCGAACACCCGCACTACGCTTGGGATCAAGTCTTCACTCACAATCGTCACTTCCGCGCCGAGCACGTTTTTCAATGCTGGAGGTGGCATCGAGAGAGCGAGAGACGCGGCCACACTGGGCACCATCGAGGCTCGAAGGATTGTGCCACTGAGCGCATCCGCGTCCCGATAGGTCAGGACGTTGGTATCATCGGTGGCTTGCACGATATACCGGAACGACAATGTCTCGGAAATGGCCCGGACCGCTCTGAAATCCGAATTCACTGTCAAGGTCAACCCAGTGCATGTCATAGACCCACCGGCACCATCACTACAGGTAAATGCGGCGCACGCAGCGTCCTGGGAGACCCGAAGTGCTTTTTGTGCGTCATCCCGCAGCATGAAATCCACGAAATACCGGTTGCCCAACAGGTACACGGACGGATCTTTGGCGACCTGCAACGGCACAATGCGATCAGGAACAAGCGAACTCATGAGGTTCTCCAGCGACGACGACGATGAGAACGTACTGCTTCCGACGTTGCCGCCTCTGGCGCGCAAGTTCCATGGGATGCACCCGCTTGTGGTCTCGCCAAACTGAATCCGAAACTCTCCCTGAAGAATCTGGGAATCCGCGGAAATGTCGATGGTCTGGGTACGTCCCGCAAACTGAGGGCACAAGGTCGCGTCGGCAGGTACCAAGTCCAGCAGATCGACGCTGTTGCGCATCCAAATGCGGTAGCGATAGCCATTGCGCAGTTTGCTGCGTGTGATCGACGAGATCCCGATCGTCACGAGCTCCTTGATCGTCTGGAGCTTGGCGTCGAGTTCTTGGACACCGTCTTCGTCTTTCAGCGGGATGTCAATGCACTCTGTGGTGCGGATCGTCCCCATACCTGTGCCAGTTCTGAAGTCGCCATACGATAAACGGAAGCCGCCTCGCAAGATCGGACTCGCAGCGTGCGTGCCGACATCAAATTCGAATAAACTGCCCCGTGAAGTGTACTGCGCCTGAGAGTCAAGAGACCCGGTCTCGAGCGTGAGCCTCGGGGTTCCCGCGCCAACCACGACAGCGACGGGGCTCGAGAACTGCACGATCGCGTCCAGCACACCGGGACGATACGTCACGTCGGCATTCAAATTCACTTTCACCGAGTTGCTCAAAGTGCATGGGAAAGTCGCATTCGCCCCACACATGAATGCACTGCAGCCATCGTCAGCATCCGAGAAGGGTTTCACCCGGAGTGGTCGAAGCCCCATGGACGGGAACTCGAACGCGATCACGTATCGATGGCCATCGAGGAAGGCGCTTGTGTCTTTCACGACATTGACCTTGAGAGCAAGTCCCGGGATCGACTCCAACGCACTCTCGAGCGAATTCGCACTCGCCGCAGCGATGTTCCAGCCCATACAACTGGTTTCATACTCATTGCTGCCATACACCAGTTTGAAGTCCCCCTGGGTGAGACTCGCCTGATTGAACACGTCGACGGTCTGCACTGCGAGCGCCGTACTCATCACACGCGCGATGTCGCCACTGAGCGACACATTGCGCACCACGGGAATCGACGTATCGATGCGGAGCCTGTGGTCGAAATCGAGCGCACCGGGGGAATTCAACTCGGGCAGCAACAAGTTCGCGGTCGTCATGGGGGTGGAGGATCTCCGGCGGACACACGCGTGGTCCAGCGACTGCCATTGCAGGATCTCGGACCGCAAACCACTGCCGCGGATGTGGGTCTTCCCGCTGCTGGTCAGGTACGTTTCATGCCAGAACACAAACAAAGAGAACGCTGGCACGGGGCTGAGCACCAGAAACGCTCGCGCTGCGTTCTGCGCTCGATCGGCATTGAGGTACGAAGCGGGTCGCGCGCCATCGAGAAACACCCACGCAGGGACATCAAACGTCCCGGTGAATTTCGCGGCGCGGATTTGTGATTTTGTGCTCGCGGGGTCGAGCTCGTCCCAGGTAGCAAACAGCCCCGTGTCGGCGGTTCCTGTGGCTTTGACGCGCAGGCGGACGTTTGCTGCACTCTGTGTGGCGACAAAGTTGAGACCGAGATTCATATCGAGCGACTTCCAGGTAGGACTCGCGAGGTTCCCATTGAACTGCTTCACGCGAATGCGCTGAAAGGTAGACCCTCCACCGGAAGCAGTGGGTGTGGCTTCGCTCCACCCAACGATTAACGACGAGCCCCAGCATGCCAGCGTCGGCGCAGTCGCAGCCATCGCAGGGTTGTAATTGAGTCCAAACGCAGTGTTTCCATCAATAAACACCCACTTTGGCGCCACATCGGTGCCCGTGAACACTGCCACTCGAAGCTGCTGGGCATTGGTCGCCAGCTCCTTCTCTTCCCATGCAGCGTAGAGCACCATCACCGACTCGCCCGCCAGAGGCGAGGCGCACGACGCGAGGCGTACATTCTGCGCGCCACTCGTCGTCGATGCATAGTTTAGCCCCTTGGCGGCGTGATTCCCATCGACAAACGTCCACGCTGGCGCCATATCTTGCCCACTGAACACAGCCACACGGATTTGAGAGATCGCGGAAGTCGCTGTCACACTCACTTCGTGCCACGCAGCATACAATTTGGCATTGTGCACAACGAGGTGCGGAGACGCAGCATGTCGGGTCGGATCGCGATTGATTCCGGAGCTCGTCGCTGGGTTCGCATCGACAAACCGCCACTGTTGCACGCCAGTAGCACCATTCGTAGCCAGTGCCTTGTACACAGCAACCCGTATTTGCGACGGAGTGTTCGTGGCCGAGCTGGTTTCTTGCCAGGCAAGATAGAGTTTTGAACCAAACGTGACCAGCACGGGTGCAGTGGCGTCCAAAGTCGCGTCGAAATTGATGGTCGACGAAATTGAAGCACTGCCGCCGTCTTCAGTACTCCATAATGGTGGGAACCGTGACGCATCGGACGATTTCACTCGGATTTGTGCTTTCAGCGTCGTTGCCGAACGTTCGCTCCACGCGACAAAGATCCGCGTGCCTAGCACTGCGGCATTCGCGAAACTCGCGTCCTGGCCGCGATCCTGATTCAATCCAACCCCACCGCTGCACTTGAGAGCTCCACGCGAAAAATACGACAACCTGGCGATGGAGTGTCCCACGGCAATTTTATACGAGAAATACAGCGTATCGTCCTCGCTGGCGAGGAATGTCGCGGGCACGCCATACTCGACGCCAGCATTCAAATTCAGCATCGGCTTGCCTGCACCCGATGCTACAGGCGCGATGTCAATCGGAAAACTCAGCTTCACAGAGACTATCAGCTCATCGCCGACGGTGTACACTCCGTCGTGCGTTCTCGTGGCCACGGACTGCACGATGGGTGGCGAAGTGTCAATGGAAACCGTGTTCGTCAGTACGAGCCCACTGGCAGAGGGGACGGGGAGCACTGTTGACACGCGTTTACCATCCGCAGACGCTGTGAGCGTGCCGCCATTCAGCTGCAGCGCATAAATCCCGTCGTAGTTGAAGCGAGGCGCAAGATCGTCGATGCGGACTACGTACCGGAATGTGAGCACTTTTGTTCCAGACCCGGAAAGGTAAGTGGCCGCATTCCGCGTGGTGAGCTGCAACGTCGGGGTCCCGTTGGTCGTATCCACGTTGACGTTGGCCGAGTACTTGAGGAGCACATCAATCATTTCCCCGGCGCCTATGATGGCATCTTCATGGGACGTCGTGATCGTCGCGATAACCACACACGCTTGGTCGATGGCGATGCCCTTGGACGACAACCCGCCCACAGGGAGCTCGAGCATTGCCGGCAGCATCGGCGTCATCGCCTTGCGGCGGATCTCTCCAAAAATGGACCCAAACGACGCCCGGAGCGCCTTGCGGTCGACAAAGTCAAGCACAGTGGTCTGATCGTCGGGTTCGCATAGAAACTGGAAGTCCAAGACGTTTGAGCCACTGCCGCTAGTGTAAATCGCATAACGCCCCGGTTGTGTGACGCTCATTTGCACGGACGCTGCTCCCAGCACAACCACGGGGATATCAAACACCAACACGAACGCGATCGTGTCTCCGGCGCGGTAGACGCCATCTCGCGTCACGGGGTCGGCGCGCACGATACGAGGCGCATCGGTATTGATGACGATCGAGGACGCAAACCCCAAGCTCGTCTCCGTCCCTGGAATCGCAAGCGTCAAGTCGGCATCGGTGACGGGGGTCGTCGACAACCGTTTGATCGAGCCGCCATTCGTCCGCAACGCCGATGTCGACGTGTACCCCAAGTTGAGGGACGTATCGCCCATTTGCACTTTGTAGAGGAACACGAGCGTACTCGTGCCGCTGCCATGGGCATACGACGCCGGTCGGTACCCAGGCGTGTAGATTTTGATACTTGAGCCAGCACCACCACCACCACCGAGAGCTACGACCGTGGGATCCACTTCAGTGCCAGTATAATCTTCGCGCATCGTGACTTCGTCGCCAGTCACGCTGTCAAGCGTCAGGATCTGGCCGTCGATCTCGAATTGCAACCCTTTGCTCGTGGCAGTCGACAGTCCGTGGTTCACAGTGGGGAACAGGATCGTCTTGCGTTTGGAAGTACCGCTCGGTGCTGCTTTTCGCGCGGCCTGGACGAACTCACCAGGGTACAAATCCACTTTCCCTGTGGTGACCAGCAACTCGGGCGCTCCCGTGACCACAACAGGTGCATCAAGCGTGACTGCGATCTCGATCGTATCTCCCGCCGTGTACGTCCCATTCGGCGAGCTCGCGGAAACGCTCTTCACCGTTGGGGTCGTGGTATCGATCACGATGTTTTTATTCACCGACAAGCTGCCTTTCTCGCCATTCACGGGGAGCGTGAGGATCGCAGTTGTCGTTGGCGTCGTCGACCGACGCTTGATTGTGCCGCCGTTGAGCTCCAGTACGCTGACGCCCGCGTACCCCAAGTCTGGGGACGTGTCTTTCGACTGCACGATGTACTTAAACTCGGCCACATTGTAGCTCACCCCTTCGGAAGTCGTCGCGGCCACCACCTGCACAAACGGGATGATTCGGTCGACGATGCCCGTCTCCAGCACGAGCGTCGGAGATCCCGAGACCACAATCGGATGCGAGAAATGCACGTGGATCAAGATCACTTCGCCAATGCCAAACGTCCCATCACCATGCGGAGACGTGACGCTCGTCACTTTCGGTGGCGAGACGTCAATCCCGAGAAAACTGTTTGCAGACAAGCTGCTGCCCATACCGAGTTCCCAGTCGCCATTGCAACCAGGGGGAGGCAGTTTCGCATCCGCGGTCACTTTGCGAGCAGAGTTGGCATTGAAGATCTTTGCCGAGCCTAGAAGCAGCGAAAGAGACAGAGAATCGCTGTTCGCGTACTCTAGGCGCGCGGAGTGATCCCCAGGTCGCACCACGTACACAAACTTCAATGTGCGTGGGTTCACTTGGCGCACAAACGTCGCGATTCGGTCGGGTACTTTGTTGCCCTTTTGGATTTCCCACGCCTGCGGTGTCAGCATTGGGGAGAAGCGAATGTGGAAGAGGGTGCTCCCATCGCCGCCCAAATTGTTCTTCTCGGCGGTGAGCTCGGGAATGTCGCCATCTTTGCCGTCGATGTTCACCGAGTCAAATGTGATCGTGATGTTGTTCCCGAAAAACGTGCACGCAACGTCTTCGTCGATCGAGTACTCGACTTGTACCTGGTCGAGTTGCGTCATGCGCGTGAGGAAATCGGCGAGCACGCGCTGGTTCGCGTTGTACGGGATGTTATGCACCTGTTGTCCGGCAAAGCCCACGGAGAACTTGCCCGCTGTGGCCTGGCAGCGCAGCCGCTGGACCTCCCTTGTGTGGCAGGACGAAGCGTGGCACCCCGTGTCGAGCACGAGACTCGGGGAGCCCACGACGTCGACGTCGGATGTAAACTCGACAAAGACGCAGATCTCTTCGCCCGCTCCCCATTGCCCATCAACATGGTCCGAATACACGCGCGTGACTTTCGCGGGTCCATTGCTGTCGATGCGGATCTGCTCGCGCGGCACTTCAATGTTGAGCAGCAATTCGCCGCCATCGGGGATGTACAGATTTGCGTCCAACCGGAGTTCCTATGCGAGAAAAGAAACATGAACTCCCACACACACACATCCTACTCTCTGCGTTTCCTATTGGAAGGTGGCTGAAAAGGAGACGAAGGAACTCACCTTTTGCGAATTGACGTTGACAACCGTGGCAATGTCGGCAGCCTGTGGGATCGGCTCGCTCGCAGACGTTCGAGGCAGCGCGACAACGAAGAGGACGAGCAAGGGGAGTAGTAGAAGTAGGCGCCGCAGTAGTAGACCGTGCGGCAGACGCTGGTCATGTGAGTCAGACGAACGCATGCTGCTTCCTACTCGACTCCTCCTCCATCAAAAGCGCGATGATGGTTGTGTGGCAGATCCATTGCGAACTGAGAGTTGAGACGTCGTGGGGCTTTTCGTGTGACGCTTCAAGATCCAACCACCTTTTCCTTGTTGTTCTATTTTTTGTGCCACTTGGAACAAAGTGGAAATGGATCCTCGACTTTTTCAAGCAAGCAAGCGCGCTATTCCAGAAGGGATATTTCTGGTTCGGATGCGCTCTTTGCGAATAAATAGCCCTCCCCTTTAAAAATCGATCCCCATCTTATTCCCCAACCAAACCAGTCACGAATGCTACTTATGTCGTCGCGTAGTTAGTCAGCGAGCGGTCGATAAGTGATCCGCTCATCGCCATGGACCCACTCGCACCAGTGCGTGCGAAAATCCGCGGCACCCCTGGTTGCCAAGTGTTCAGACACCTCGAGTCTGTCGATCCGCGCGTCGCCGAAGGTCTCAAGCGCCAGGATGCTTCTGGCAGCAGCAGTAACAATGGCGACACCGCGCTCTCAAAAGAAGAGCTCGAACGGCTCATGGAGGAAGAGAAACGACGGTCGATCACAGACTCGTACCAGCTTTTCCTCTACGATGCCAAAGTCATGAATCGGAAAGGCAACTTCAAGGACGTCCAGGGGGAGCTCATCGTCCGTCGCATTCGGGAGATCCTGGATCACGGAGCCGCGGAACTCAACCTCGCGAACTTTACACTCTTTGACAATTTCTGCATCAACCTTTTGGCGCCGTACTTGAGAGCGAAAAGCTGCAAGCTCACGGTTCTTAACCTCTCAGGTACGCAGGTGGGTGTGAACGGCGCAGTCGCGATTGCACGCGCCGCGAACCCACTCCTGCACACTCTGCAATTCTCGCCGGAGAACGCGATCCCGGTCCTGCAAGTCCGCAAAGACGTCCAGGTGAGCCATCACGTGCAGTTAAGCGGGAGAAACTACAACCACGTGGACGCAGCCGTGCTGGGGACGCTCATGGAGCGAGAACGCAAGCAGCTCGAGGTGCTCGATGTGTCGCGCAACAACCTCACAGGTCCACGGTCCAACGTTTTCCACGGACTTTCCATGCTTGTGAATGGTCTCAAGCGGTGTCTTCACCTCAAGGAGCTCAAGTACGTAGTAGTATTTGCGATGTGGATGGACATTTCCAGTTTGTGACGATGACTTTCCTGGCAGTCTCCATGCCATTGGTCTGCGGTCCGAGGGTCTCGTGGAGCTGGCGAACGCCATGGACGCGTACACCGCGCTCGAGATCCTCATCCTGAGTCGCAATGCGATCGCGTGCAATGGCTGTGGCGAGAAAAGCATCGCTGGTGTGGAGGCTTTTTGTGGCGCACTCTGGCAGACGAAGAAACTTGCGAGACTCAGGTAACACTTTTTGGCACTCCTTCATCCTCGAAAACGGTTGCTCTCGATACCGAACTCGGTCGTTGATATCACGCACTCACGTACGTTGACTGCACTAGTCTTGCCGACAACGAATTGGACTACTTGAGCTGCATTCCGATCGCAAACATGCTTTCCGAGAACCGCACGCTCACGACATTGGATCTCTCGCAGAACCCGGTCTCGGAGGCGGGAGCCGTCCACCTCGCGGCTGCGGTCAAGAAAAACGCAGTCTTGCTTTCCATCAAGTAGAGCTCCCACTGTTTTTGCCGCCATGACCAGCACCGTAGCGGGCGTTCTCCTAACTGCCTTTGTGTGTTTGTTGAAAGTCTCTCTGGGTGTCAACTGGGTCCTGAAGCAGTTGCCGAGCTCTCGAGCTCGCTGCGCAAGTTCAACCGCACGCTCCAGTGCATTGAGTGAGTTTTCGGTCTTCACATATTTCCAGAGTCGTGATACATCCAAACCCCACTGACGCTGCACTCTCCCTCACTCTTCCGTTGCTTGTGCGCAACCTAGTCTGCGCGAGAATCCCGACGCGAGCTCGAGAGCTGGGTATCGCGACCTCGTCAAAGCGGTGTCAGTGAATCCAAGCCTCACGCAAATCGAACTCACTCCGCCACCGTCAGCCCATAAGAGATACGACAGGTACATGCTCCGAATACGTGAATGCGTCCACGTGAATGCTGTGCTGCAAAGGCTTCGCAAAGGCTTCCAAGTGGTTGAGTTTGCGAACTTGAACAACGAGCAGCGCACGAATTTCGTGGAAAAATTGCGAGAGCTAAGCGAACAAGAGCTGCAGAAGCTGCACGCCATGCATGTCATGGAAGACTTGAGACTCTCAACAGAAGAAAAAGCAGGAAACGAACCAAACGCAATGGAAATTGGCTCCAATCTGCGGTATTTCTCGACATTGGCGAAAACTGCTCCTCTCAAGCGGCTTTTATGGGTTTTGGAAACGGGCGAGCGCCAAACGCACCTCCAGGAACGATCCGATGAGAAGGAGGGTAGCGAGAAGAGAGGCGAGTACGACGACGACGACGATGTGTGGGACTACCCACTCTGCTAATGCGAAAAGACAAAAACGACTTCAGTCTTTTTCTTCGCTGGCGTTGATGGATGGATTTGTTTTTGCCTCTGACCTCTCCATGTTGAAAATAAAACGGTTTCTGTAGCAAAACGACGGCGTTGTAGATCCAAATACGACAATACGGCGACGTCATAGATCGATTTTCTGTTTGTGTCCATGGCGCCGCCAGGTAATGAACAAAGGAGGAGGCAGTAGATGGAGCTGCTGCTTGCACACACACACACACACACACAGCTAACTGTCGAACCATTTTCCTTCTTCTTCTTCTTGTTCTGCAGAAATCAAAGCGGGACCAATCACGCGTGTGTGCCACGTTTGTGGCCGGCAGTATGGACTCTCATCGTTTGAGATTCACCTCAAGCAGTGCAAGAAGCTCTGGATCGCGCAGGTATGAGCTAGCAAACCAAAGCCGCTGGGATTCTATCTTGTCATGTCATGCTCACATCTTTCAACCGGCAACTAGGAAGAGCTCAAGCCAAAAGGCGAGCGTCGACCGATTCCGAAAACCCCACCCGGTCTTGGACAAATGTCCGAGTCGGAACTCGGTGGGAAAGTGGACCGCGACGCGATCGAAGCACTGAACCGTGCCGCCCAGGAATCGTTTAACGTCCACGGGATGGAGAAATGCGAAAACTGTGGTCGCACGTTTGCCGAAGGACGACTCGCGATCCATGCGAAAAGCTGCCGCTCCGACAATGTGGCCAAGAAAGTCGGCGACGGCGCGGCGCCACGGAATAAAAAAGGTAACGTGCTACTTCGGTTCATGGGGACGGGGAGTGCGCTGTGGTCGCTTACGTCTTGTGCATCTTTCTATCTGTGCGCAAACCCAGAACCTGAGGTTGACTACGGTCGCGCGAGACCTGACACGAGCAGTGGCAGCAGCTCATCGACCTCGGTCAAGAAAAGCAGCAATCCACGTCCGGCCACTATGGCAGCGTCGTCTTCTGCGACTTCCAATGGAGACGCAGACGCATCGTCGTCATCTGCAAACGCCAATCGCGCGCTTTCTGGAAGTATGGCGAGCAACCGAAAGCGCATCCCTACCCAGGAAGCATCGTCCGGCACGTCGTCGTCGTCGTCGAGTCGAAGCAATCTGCACACGCCGCTGGCCAGCCAAAGTATCTCGGAGCTCAATGCCGACGACCTACAACAGGAGCTTCACGGGAAAGGCAGCATGCTTGGCGTCATTCAGGCGAAATTGGAGTAGTGGGAGGCGACGACGCTCACCACATTGCAGGAAATTCGAGACCTTAAGCAGCTTTTCGCGCAAATGAAGCAGCAGTGAGGAAGCAGGGAGGGAGGGAGGACACGCACGCCGTGAGGCAAGGCTGGAGGATTCCGGATAACGACAATACGATGAGAGTGTCGATAGGAGATTCGAGCTGTGCGGTCCGCTAAAACCACAATCCAAAAACCAAGCAAAATGGGAGCATAGACAGCTAAACGTTATATTAATCAGCAAGCATTCCATACAGCCAAGGTATCGTCTAGGCGCGAACCACTGGATTGGTAGGAGAATTGTCGTTGAGCATCGAGGTCCACACTTTCAGTCGCTTGTCGTAGGAAACGGTGATCAGCGTGACTTGGTTCTCCTCGATGTGCGAGCACGCCAGATCCCGCACCAGCGCCTCGTGCGCCGCGATGGTGTCGAGTACGCGCTCCGACGCGATGCACCACACAAACAAAGACCCACTGTCTTCCGTGTTGGAGATCACGTACTTCTCCGACGGGTGCCACACGGCTCGCGGTTGGCTGTACGGTCCCGCGTTATGGCCGTACAAGTTGCGCAGCACGACATTGCTTTTAGTCTTTTGCCAAGTCACAGAGCATCGCACACACACACACAGATATAAGTACAAGATGAATGAAGAGGATGCAATCCCTGGTGTGCGAACAGATACATACTCCAAAGATGAGATGGCGACTTGTATCGGTCGCAGCGAGAAGGTACTTGCCACTTGGGGAGATCCGCAGGTCCATAATGGTGTACGACACGTGCTCGATCCCGTCCTGGTTCATATTGATCCTGTAAAAACGAGAACGATCCTCAGTATTACGTTCCCATACTAAAAGTGTCATGCAAAGAGACAAATGGGTTGTTTGTTTGCATAGTCCCCGCACCTTTCTTTCTCAAACGTCACGCAGTCGACGTAATGTACATAGCAGTCGTCACGTACAGCGATCGCAAGCAATTCATTGCAAATCTCCATAGCAGATCCGTCCACTAGCTCTTCTCCTTCTTTCTGCTGTTGCTGCGGGGTCGCGGGGATGAATGTAATCGCTTCGACGGTTCCATTGAAGTAAAACGACTTGGTCTTTTCACACGTCGATGCATCCTTCTCTTCGTCGCCAGTACCACCACTCTCCTTCAACCCTGTGCATCGGTAGATATGCAGCGATTTGTCACTTGCGCCAGTCGCGAACAGGTTGCCGTTTGAGTTCCACGCCACTTTCATCGCGCCAGGACGGGTGTGTTCATGGAAACGCTGGATCTCGTCCACTTCCCAGCCGCGCAGCGGTTCTTCCCCGTCAGTACCTCGACTGTTGTTCACCAGACGATACACTCCGTGCTTGCCATCCATGAACGTCGCCACAAAGTAGTCTGCAAACCGTGGGTTGGGGTTAAACGCGAGGTCCAACACGGGCGCACTCGCAGCAAACTCGCAGAGCTTCTGCTTGGACTGCCAGTCGTGCACGCAGATGTACTTGTCGGCACCGCCCGTGACCACGAACCCGCGACGGAGTGCGTGGGTCGCCACGCTCAGCAGGTTCCCGAACGAGTGGGTCTCTTCCACGACCTGGATCTCCTGCGTCGTGAGTCCTGCTCCGGGGAGCAGTAGCTCATCTGGGATATGTAGTACGCTGGACGCACTCCCACCTGCAGCTGCTCCTCCAGACGCCGAGACGACCGACTGGAACCGCTGGAACTTGGCGCTGTTCTCCATGAGCACGCTGTTCGCCTCGGCGAGGATCTCGTTCTCGTCGGTGAGCTTCTGGATGCGCTCCGTCTTCAGTGCGTCCAACTGCGCGTACTTGAGCTGCAGCGCCTGCAGTTCGCTGCGCAAGCGCGCATTCTCGGCCTCCAGCGCGTCCATGCTGCGTTCTTGTCACCCAATTTGTCGATGCGCATTTCGATGCGAAACGAGCACAGGATTCGTACCGGTGTAAACCGGTACAATGCTTGTATGTGCATTGCAGGAATGCTGGTCGTGTACCCATTTCTCTGGTACGTCGTTTGCACTCGAAACGACCAGAAATCCGACATCGCTGTGGAACATGCGAATGCAAGGTGCGCGTGCTCATGGCCGCCGCACATCACCATCGATCTGTCGTTGAGATCGAGCGAGATGCAGCGATCGAAGAAGCGGCGCAAGCGATCTTCTTGCTGCACCACGTGCAGAAGGAGCTGCAGGATGCTAGGAGCAGCAGCATGCACCCCATTGAGTTTGGCAACCAGCACAACCCAGCAATGAACCCTCCGCGAGATGATGGTGGCGATAAGGGTGGCGCCTGCACATGGGATCCAAAGCGAGTGGCGGAGATGAAGCAGACGAAACAGCGAAGTGGTACGTAGCGCTGGGCAAAAACACATGCTGTTGACTTTGTTTGAGCTGGTGGGTTTTGCTAATTTACTGCCATTCGCTCGTGAAGATCAGATCCTGTGGCATATTGGACATTTAGCAGAGGTCATTTGGGACTGTTGCGCGGGAGCGACTGGAAGGACGCAAAGGGATAGAAGTAAAAAGGATCAGCGGACGACATCGACACCGATGTTTCGGACAGCCAGTGACCTGAAGTGTGCTGTGCTTGAGGAGTTTCAGAAGATGGCTCCAAAGGAAGAGGCATACCTCTATGACGAAATGCATGGACTGTACAAACAAGTCGCGCGCCACGAAAAGCTTCAAGCGAACATGGAGGAGCAAATTCTGTCCCTAGCGCACGAGAACGAAGAGCTACGTGCTCAGCTACGCGCGTTGTCGTATCAAGTGGACGATCGGGTCACAACTGCACAAAGAGCAAATCCTCCAACTCTCAAGTACGAGCAGCTCCCAAATACTGACTTCGCGCCTGCAGCCGCATATCGAGCACAGCAGGAAACAGCCGAAGCAATGCTGAGAGAGTGTACAAAAGAAATCCAAGACCTTCGCGAGAGTCTCGACGAAAAAGAAAATCAAGTCAAGCAGCTGCTGGAGATGGTCGAAAGCCAAGCTGCAGTGATCCACTCGTCAGCGCTGCATGCAGTAGAGGTTCCCGCAGGACACGGCACGCTCCAGTACGCTAAAGCACACGTGCTTCGCAAAAAGCTCAAAGACGTGCAGCCTTTCGCACTTGGAGATGGAGACGATGCAGCTGGTCCGATGCGAGCCATCGAGCAGGAAGCAGACCCAACCGGGAGCGAGGACTACGATGGATTCGAAGCACCGATGGATTTTCAGTCGGCAGCACTGGACCAACTTGGACCTGGCGATAGGATTGCCCCGCATCCTGGAAAGAACCTTGAGGCAAGTGCGACAACGGAGCAAGGAGAGACAGTACAACCAAGCTGCGGAGACGACGAGGCTGATTCCACCGAGATTTTGCAAGCACAACTTGAAATGTATGTGCGCTACTTTCAGCGAAAGAAAGGGAAGCCAGTGTGACAGAAAAGGAAGCGCAGAACTATTTATTCTCTTGATGGTCTCGATCTATCTGTACGGGGTCGAGACCGCGATGGAAGGATCCAGTGCAGCCTCTAACTTTTCGCTCTTCCACTTTTTGGAGTCTTGGTGCCTTTTTTCTTCTTTTTCTTCTTGGCGCCGCTTTTCTTTTTCTTTGCCAAACCTTTTTTCAGTCGCAAATCGACGAGTGGATTCGGCATTAGTCTCGAGCCTGGTAGCGGGAGATTCCGCACACAGTCCAGAACAGGTCGGTCTTCCGGGACCAACAGCCCTCGTTCGAAGACTTGATCGGAGAAAGTCAAGTTGTTTTGCTCAAAGAGGAGCCGAATCTTTTCCATCTCTTGGAGTTGGCGCTGGCGCAGATCACTCACACTTCCTGTGGAGAACCCCAAGATGGCGCTAGGCAGCGTCGTAGCTGACTTGGCTGCATTTCTCGATTTATTGTCGGCGGACGAACGCGCATTACTGCTACTGCCGTCAATCGATGGATGTCCGTCAGTCCCCCTGCTGCCAATTGCGGTAGAAGACACACGCTGGGTTGCACTTGATCCAGGTGTTGGGTTGCCAAGATGGCCAGCTAATCGTGTTCGCGACGCCTTCAATTGCATGTCAGAGAACGGTCGTGAGCGAGGATACTTACCACTGCACGCAAATCAGAGATGCTGCAATAGTCCACGTACTTTTCTTGTCAATATCGCATTCCTCTCCGGAGCTGTGCTGACGACTCGTCGAGTTTCGATGGCGTCATACAAATGGCGAAATTCGGGGTCGGCTGGTTGGGTTTGAGGAGGAACAGTGCCGCGAGGATACATCTGCAGCATATCGAAGTAGTGAAGATAAAATGGATAAATCCGCCCGACTCGTAAAGATTGCACTTACTTTTGATTTGCTGATCGCATCAGCTCCTCCACCTCGAGCACCAATCGCATTGTCTTCAGAGCGAGAATTCGTATAAAAGGGTGCGTGATATGGCTGCAGTTTCATCGCTCGGTGGCTGGGCTGATTTCTTGGCGACAACGCTGCTTCGTTTGTCACACTGGCATATTCCTCGCTTTCCTCATCATCGCTAAAACCAGAACTTTCAGAGGAAGAGTCTGAATGCAGCTCACTTTGTGGATTCGCCATTTCTAGCGTTTGCTTCCCAGATGAAGGAGTAGATGGCGATGGTGTGGACGAGCTTCTCTCTTTCCAGCTCGCAGAGGATAATGGCGGCTGGTTACTGCGTCGACTAGGAGGTGTGTAGTTGGATGGCAGCTGGTTGCGGAAATGCATGCCACCCCCTTTTTTCACGTCCTGTTTCTTCGTGCTTTTCACGACTAACAGTAGGGAATTTGAGTCGCTTCTGGGCTTCTCATCTGTCGGACTAGTTTTCCCCGCTCTCCTACCACCAGTTGTGACACCTGGAGTATCCGATATGTTTTTGGCATTTGTTTCGCCGACAGTCTCAGGATGCTTGGCAGCTGTGTGGTTGTCGCCATATTCTTGTCGATGCACTCGCTCTAGACCAGCGACGAGTTTCATGGACTCTCGCTTTCTCAGATATTCAGACTCTTCTCGGCTTCGATCCATGGACCATTTGTTCACTCGCTCTTGAACCTCACTTTGTTTTCGACGAGAGATCTCCTCTTCATTGCGCCGTCGAAGCCACAGGAGGTTCATTTCGCGCTGCATCAAAACAGATTAAACTTAGAAAGCGCATAGCCAGGCATGGGACTAGAGGTCATAGCGAACCTCCGCGTCAGTCTCTGGGTGGTAGTGGCGAAAAGTAGCATCTGCGCGTCGCTGCTGGTCAATTATGTCATACTCCTCGGGTTTCGGCATCCCTTGTCCTTTCGCCTCTTCGTGCTGAACAGGTGGGATCTATTCGGAGGAAACGAAGCTGGCTCAGAGCAGTTTTATCTCCTGTCGTCGCAGCATCGTAAGCACGAACCTCGTCAAAAATGTCAGCACCGCGGGACTTGAGCTCTGCAATTCGCCGAATGTGAGAGGCTCGAAGATCAGGCATCTTGTATTTCTGTTGCGATCCGGCGAGAGTCGGACGACGTCAGCCAAGCTCAAAGTGCACTTCCAGCAAACCTTCGTACCTCTAACGCCTCTGCTGCCACAGTGTTTGGCATCGGTGAAATGGCGGTCTCACCATCGAGTAAGCCTGCCGTGCTTGCATATCTTCCGAGCAATGGGTCCGTAGTGGTCGGCTTCTTAGGAGACTATACGTAGCCATTCCCGTCCAAACATGCGGTTAGCGTGTGCATACATATGATCAGACACAGCTATCGGTAGTTTCGTACCATCCGAGGGGGAAGAACTGGCGTCGACGCCGAAGTTGCGACCTACGTTAAACCCCATTATACATCAGATTTCCCACATTTGCATCGTTGAGAATGATTTCGCAATCTTAAGAAATACCCGGGTAAGCGTCGAGGTTTCTTCAAACCAATGGAGCATTTTCGCCACACAGATTTCTCGAGCGTTCGGAAGCTATTTATGTGTAACAGAATGTTAGCACTCGCATCAGACTCGCGCGAAAACTGAGCGGGCTCCATACCCGTCGACTTACTTTTGCGAATTTGCATTCGGTCAGCATGCTTCGAAGCGCTAGATATTGAACCACGGTGCGCTTGTGCGCCTCATCCTTCTCGTACCCAGTTGGTTCGTGCATATCTAGAAACTTGAGCAAACGATTGAACGTGTGCTCTTGTTCCGTGGAGACGTGCAACTCTTCTTTCGTTGGGATGCTTTCGCGCAAGAGACCAAGTCCTACTCCATCGCCAAGAATCTCTGCATTTTCACAGAGCCACAGGTCGTTGTGAACATGCATTGCAAACAGCAAACAGCAGCCAGCAAAATATCTTTCTCTCACCAGACACACTTAGTCGCTGTAGCGTCAAAGGCATCAATCGCTGCGAGTAGATGGTCCTGGTTTTAGGCATGAAGTCCACGTCAACAGATACCAGATCGTCAATTCTCTCGCAAGCCAAATGCAGCAAGAAAGCAAGGTCGTACATGAGTTGCTCCATCTTCTCGATCGCCGAAGTTACCGCCATGATTTACCAACTGATGTATCGAGTGCAAACACCAAAGTTCTCGGAGAGCACGCATATATTTCTCTCCCTCTCTCGACCTTCTTTGACTTGCTCGACTGGACCTCTCTTGCAAAGTCGCTGCGCGTGTCGAAGGCGGGTTTGGAGGCCAAAAATAGCGTGTTTTCACTTGATTTGCAGATGCGGAGCAAAGAGTAGCCGCGAGTTCTTTCAACGCTACCAAAAGTCACCATTCTTTGTTATCCCTATTTTGAGGATTTGCTTGAACTTGATTGCTTCCGATTCCGGTGCTCTGGTGACCTTGGAGTGAGCACATCGGTGATCCCAAACCCATCCTCTGGAACTTGGACACTCATTCCATGTGCCGTACTCGAGAAACTCTTGGAGCTCAACGTTCTCGCGAAAGATTTCCCATCACCGGTCGAACTAGTGCTTGCACTTCGATGTGGAGTGAAATCTGTCATGCGCCTGTGACTCTCAGCAGGCTTGGCTCTTGGGTGACGAAACAGGGGCAAACGGCCGTCATCAAATGCTTGAATGAGTCGACGAATGCACTCGCTTCTCGATACTTGATGTGGCGTTTTTCCGCGATGATTTTTCGTGCGCACCGTTTTTAGAATCGCTTCAAGTGTTTTCTGTTCAGCGCACGGTGCATGCGCTCCCAAGAGAGTATGAACTGCTTCGTAGTGGTTCCTCCGTGCAGCCCTGAAAGGAAAGGAAATTTCTTAAACCAAAAGCAAAAACTAGTTGAACAGCCAAAGCTGCGTACCAGTGAAGAGGTGTATCTCCAGAACTGTCGATGACATCATGCTTCAAGCCGTGCTGGAGCAGAATGCGGATCTACAAAAGAGTGACAAACAAAATGGATAACTGGGTGCAAAGCACCATAAAAGCGACCAAACATGCAGCATTACCACTTCTGCGTGTCCGCGCCTGGCTGCGTCGTGTAATAATGAAAATCGGTTGCAGTAGCTGTCGATGTCCTGCACATTTGCTCCTTCTTCGATCAGGAAAGACACCAAATGCTACGTAGAGATAAAGAAAAGTCTCCTTGTTCTCGCAAACTCGATACAGAAGCTGGTGTCAAACAAAACGATCGTGAAGCGTACCTCATGTCCCCACCAACATGCGATTTGGATCAATGACTCGCCGTGATCCGACCGCGCAGACCGGAGCAAAAAATCGTATCCTAACCTTCTTGCTTTCTGCATCTCCGCAAATACCATGGTACGAAGGATTTCCACAGGCAACCCTTCTCTCACCGCCTCCCATATCGATAACTTCATTGTCGCACGGCGATGGTGATCTCGTTTGCGCATTTTCTCCACAATCTCCAATTTTCGAGTGAGTGCTTCGTGCTCTGCCTTTTCGTGTGCAATGGCTTCTTGTGCATCATCGAGTCGTTTCTCGAGCCCGCTTTCCCAACTTCCACGGCACTCTTCCAGGAATTTGGCATATTTATCCGCTTGGCGTGCACGCTCCTTGGAGACTGCCTCTCTTTGAGAACTAGTGAAGTCCTCGATCTCCATCAGCGCGACTTCTTTTCTCTCGGCTTGACCGGCTCGGAACATATGGAGAAGATGTATTTTGTGCTGCAATCGCTGCTCCATTTGAGTAACACTCTCCAGCGCTGCGATCACTTCAATATGCCACTCTTCGTAGCGCTTCCCGGCAGCTGTGGTGGCTCCAGAAGTAAAGTCAGTTAGCCCCATTGCTCGGCGCAGGGTCCTCTCCACCAGCGTGAACACATCTTGCAAATCGTCGGGCTGAACTATCTTCACAATGCGAGGATCTGCCAATGCGCACAGCTCGTGCGATTTCCATTTCCGGAACGTAGCATTTGCGCCATTTATACGCTTAACATCGAGATCCACAAAGTAGGTGTTCATGAGGAAGATGCTGCGGAGCAACGATAGACACTCGCTCCGAGTTTCAGCTAAAGACTCATGAAGGTGCTTAGCATTCGCAGTTTTCTCAGACGTGACCTCCATCTTCTGGATTTGATCTGCTTGGTACGGGAGTCCAAGAATTCTGTCCTTTAGGGCATCGAAAGAATTCGTCCACGAAGCCACAAGCTCGCAAAGATGTGGGAACTCCTCCATTTCAGCGGCGGAGACCAGTTGTCTGGCGTTAATTTCCAGCTGAATCTCATCCATCGCGCGCATCAGGTCGCCAATTTTCTGGTTGATCGTATCAGTGCACGTAAGGTCGCGAAGGTCACCCCGCTTGCTCTCTGCGGTTTTAACTGCAGAATGTTTTCGGAATGCACACTGGATAGAGAGGGCAGCTTCGTGGCGACTGCCTTTTCCATTGTTGTCATTGTCCGACATCCTCCCTCCTTCCAGCTGCACATCACCACTGTCCACTTCATCCACCACCGAGCCACTTTCGCCACCATTACTCTCAACCATCCGATCTTTCACCTGGTCTCGCGCTTTTTTCGACCGATACAGACTTTGGATCTTCACGACGCCTTCGGTTTTCGCATCCTGCACTCCTTCGACAAAGTCGTCCGGCTGGTCCCATTGCGACTCGCTCGTTCCAATGTTGTAATAGTACACCTGCTGCGACGATGGATCGAACTGCTTGATCCATTGCTGCTGAACCTCCAGCTTGTTGCGCGGCGAGTGTCCGCGGTACACACGCTGGGTCTTCACCGACGCCACATCGTGACTGTTGATGATCCTCATCCCACCGTCGCACTCATCCTGGCTATCTTGCTCATCCACGTCGTCTGCTTCCTCGTGGCGTTTCTTTCGGTCGCCGCTTGCTGTGCCAGCAGTTGTGTCGACATAATCGGGCGGCTGCTCCCATGACGTTGCGCGGGTGTGTATGTTGCTGAAGTAAAACTCCCCGACGCGCTCGTCCCACTGCTTCACCCACTCGCCGTTCCCACCACTGGCAGCAGGCGACACCTCGTCTTCGCTTGTCGGCACCTGGACGTATGCGTCTCCTGCAGCTGTTGCGAGGTCCCCCGTATCTGCTTGCGCTGGAGAGACGTCGCCAGTTTCCGCAGGCGTCGCATCTTCCTGTCCTCGCGGCTCCATGTTCCCTCTTTTGCGTCGTTTCCGCACTCGGACTTCAACGAGTGCGATCCGATCGCCCTTCTGATTGGCGGAAACGACAAAAAAGCTTTTCAGCCAATCGTGAAGCGACTTGAGAGGTTTGTTGAGATGTGGATGAAACGTGTCACGGAATCGTAATCATGGAAGAGAATGAACACTGTCAATAGAGAGGACAGAGTCGACACTGTCAATAGCGATGTGCGGTCCACTTCGAACCGACTTCCCAACAGATCGACATCAGAACCGGTCCGGACCGTCATCTCCCTCAACTGAACCGTGTGAGTTGTCTGTGTCGAAAGGTGGATCGTGTCGTCCAATGGGCTGCAGCGAACCTTGTCATATGAGGAATTGTATGCGAGTCGGTTTGACTTGACCTCTGTATGCTCGAGGTCTGAGAGCCAACGAGCCATTCATTTTGGCGCCTCTCGTTGGAAAACCTCGCATTTTCCTGCTCGGGTCATTCGCATTCGCCTATCACCAAGTCAATATGGTAAGGCAACCGATCTATGTCGCTTTTGTATGGTAGCATGGGAAGGATGGAGATGAGTGAACGCGGAGCTCGATGGAGCGTGTGTGTGTGCTCTGCTGGTCGAGCGATCTAAAAAGTGCGAGACACCGGTGTGCGCAGCAACCAAGACGGAAACAGGAAACTCGCGAGAAAGCAACCAAAAGCGGTCAGTCCCGTTCGACGGCGTGTGAACAAGCGCTTGGTCGCTCAAGCAGCACTGCACCAATGCGGTCGATAGCGGCATCAGCAAGCCGCCAATAATCGATCGTCTTGACAGCAAACTTGGCAGACAGGCTCATTCCCCCCCCCCGACACCAGCACAATCTCTCCACCAGCACACACGCACCAATCCCGTGCATTCTCCTCTTTCCCGACAGCTACGCACACAAAAAGAGCTGACCCAGGATGGAATCGGCTTGACTAATGACTGTGTGTGTGTGTCGAATTTGTGTGTGATGGTAGCCATCCCGTTTTTCCAAGAACCGTAAGAAACGTGGTCACGTCAGCGCCGGTCACGGTCGTATCGGAAAGCACCGTAAGCACCCAGGTGGTCGTGGTAACGCCGGTGGTCAACACCACCACCGTATCCTCTTCGATAAGTTTCACCCGGGTTACTTCGGTAAGGTCGGTATGCGTCACTTCCACTTGTTGCGCAACCGCACCCACTGCCCAACCGTGAACATTGAACGTTTGTGGACCCTTGTGTCGGAAAAGACCAAGGAACAAGCCCAGAACAACAAGGACGGTAAGGCTCCAGTCATCGATGTGACCAAGGCCGGGTACTTCAAGGTGTTGGGCAAGGGTCGTCTCCCAGAGATCCCAGTCATCGTGAAGGCCAAGTTCTTCTCGGAAGAAGCCGAGAAGAAGATCAAGGCTGCCGGTGGTGCTTGCCTCTTGACTGCTTAAGCTTAGACAGCAAGTGAAGTAATGGGGTGGTGCGAAATCATAATGGGAAAATATACCTGGATTGATATGGTCCATACATATACAGCCATTTTGTGCAGCGATTTTTGTTTGGTTGCGTTCTCGGTCATTCCTGTTTTTCTGCATTGTCATTGGATCCGTCAGTGAGTGTGTTCTAGTGCGAGTGAATCCCACACGTGCTTTATCAAGTCGCCAACGCTGTTGCCGCGGTCGTCCAGTGCCTTCGCCGCAGTCGTTTGCAAGTCTGGAATGAACGCGCTTGATCGGAACTCATGCGTTCCGTCTGCAAAGCGGATACACGTGATCCGGCATACGGCTCCAGCTTTCAACGTCGAAAAGCTCAGGAGCTCTTCTATCGCAGCGACGGACATCCTTCTTCTGTGCTGTCGTCGTTGTCCCAAGAGATCCTCCTCCTCGGTATCGACCAAGTCATTGACCACATCCTGCACCTGAGGACCAGCAGCATAACGGACATCAAAGCATGCTCGGTCTTGTGCGAGGACTTTGTTGAGAGCCTCGAGCGCTACCGCAAAACGGTCCTCCTCTTCCGGCTCAGGATCTCGCGCTGGTGCTTCTTCTGCTCCACTAGCACGTGCTTCAGCATCCAGTAGCAACTGCAACAGGTAGTACCATCGATGCAATGGACTCAATGCTCGCTTCGTGAGCTGCTGACTAACAAACCCTGAGACATTTAAGCACATACACGTTCTATGAGTAAATGCAAACACTAGCAAGACTCTCACTCGACAGCACAGGGATAGCAGCATACCTCGTCTGGAAGAAATCTCGTGAAGAAGAGACGTTTCTTGCGTCTCCATTGTGGCAAGAACGGCTGCTAGTTCATGGAGTCCCTTTTGTCGTCTTCCCTCCATACTGCTCCTAGTAAACATGAAGTATATGCAAACAAGACACACACAGTTAGAGCCACATTTACATGCGCAGTCGGCACAAAGGTCAGCTGGGAGCGCACCAGCTTCTGGACGGTTCTTCTTCCTCCATTTGCATCGCCTCTCGCTGTCGTCGTTCACGTCGCTGCACGTGACGCAACTGCTTCACACGCCGCGCAGTCGCCAGCGCATAGCGCTCACACTCCTCATACGCGCTGCTGCTACTGCGACGACGTGCGCTCTCACGTCCAGTATAACGTGAGAGCGTCTCGCTCGTCGCATCCGGCAACAAGTCTGCAGCCATTGGGTCCGACTGCAGCATTGTCCTCCGATAATTGGATTGAGACCAAAGTTGACTTTTTTGTTGTCAAGACGCTCGATTGGCCAATAGTCGAGTTTGCATCTGCTTTGTTTTTACCAATAAAAGCAGCAATGCCATTCGAAGCAATTAAATTGTAGCCAATCACAACGACGCGCAGAAAGCGATGCTGATGGGAAAGCGCAAAAATGCAAGTGGCGCAGATGCTGGTGGTGCTGCGTCATGGCGTCCGCGCGCTGCACGTGGAGCAGCTACAGACCCATCGACTGCGTGCCGCAGTCACAATAGACCGATGCGTCGGCGCTCGTGGGCTTGGACGTCGTTGCATGTCCACGACGACCACTCCATCGACTACTTGGGCAACCACTCCGCAAGACGAAATTTTACCCCAGCCAGAGGTGCGATGCATTCCTCTTTATGCATATATAGATACGATCGGTAGACTGACTGATACGACACCATATCGCTGGTCTATATGCATGTGTGTGTGTACAGAAAGACCCGCTGGTCGTAAAATCTCCATTGTTGCAGTCCATTGAACGGGATGCAGCTGCACTCCAGGTATGTGGCGTGATATGATACAAAACCGCTAGTCCTGGCATGGGAATGACCGAAACCTCGATATCGCGCCTATTCGTGCAGAGTCTGTATCAGTCACTGGCAAGCGACTCAATTGTGCTCGCGAATTTCGACGCATGTGTGCAGCGCATCGCGCGATGCGACGAAGAAGACCGTGTGGTGTACGTTACGGGCATCGGCAAGTCGGGGATTGTCGCCCAGCGGCTCGCATCCACGCTCGCATCGATCTCGATCCGCAGTCGCGTGCGTGCTGTTCACTTCAACCACACATGCATGTCCAATGTGTTTCGGACAAGGGAATGGAAAGTGCTGACGTTGTGTGCTTGTCTATCGCATAGTGGATTCATGGAAGCGAGTGGGTTCATGGGGAGCTCGGCAACTTACGCAAAGGGGATGTGGTAAGAAAGACTAACGTGCATTTTCGCCTCGATGCACGACTAACGAACCGGTGGACTTGTTGTTGCTGCTGTTGTAGGTCATCATGTTGTCACACAGTGGGAAAACCTCCGAGTTGTTAGCGCTCCCAGCACTATTTCGCGACGCTAGTTGCACGGTGGTGACAATAGCTCGAGACGCCAACTCGCCGCTAAGTATCCAAAGCGATCTGGTACGCAAGCGAGCACGAAGGAGATCCCTGGTATCATTGTGCGAATGCTAGAAACACTGCTCATGATGCGTGTCTCTTTAGGCACTCGCCGCTCCTGCCGTCGACGAAGAAGCATGTCCCGTGCCTTCTCGCAGTATTGTCGTTCAGGTGAGATTGCTCTTGCATTCATACTAGCGTTTGTCTTTCCAGTCATTCTTGGCGCTCACGGGACTTCTTTAAATGCTGCGCATCGATAGGAATCGATTTGTAATGCAATGGTGGAGCAATTGGTGGCTCGCATGGACGATCGAGCCGCCGAGTTTCGCCGTAACCACCCGGGTGGGTCCATTGGCGATCAATTTTCCGATAAAAAGATCTTCGAATAGAGCATGAAACGCATGGGTTTGTGCTTTTGTGGTTGGCATGCATATATTTAGTTGTGCTGGTTGATCCCTGGTTGCAGCGTTACACAGCTCTGACATTATTAATATTGGCATGTCGAGAGTGTGCTTGGACCTGCAGGATCCAATTTGGACAAAGGAACTGTTGGCAGCAGAGTGCTAGAACACGCTGAGCGCATTCGGGAGAATTCCCGCTGCGGAAGGCAATGGAGGATGCCAGCTATGCGAGGTTCAGTGCCAAGCATCCCGACAAGGTGGAGCAGCCCAAGTATGACCTCTTCCAGCTGCTACTGGCAAATGACCACGGCCAGATCATGAAAGGAAAGTCGACAGTGTGGGAGAAGCATTACCACCAGCAACAGCAGCAGCCCACTCGCCCACAAATCGGTCGAAGAATCGGATCCCATGTTGGCGTATCCGCGAAGTCACCTATCTCTCCTCGTCAACTGGTATCGACAACTCCGACAAAGCAACGAGCGAGCTTGGCGTTTTCACCAGTATCATCACCAGCCTCTACACCACGATGCAAAAGCGCAGGGATGGCAAAAACTGTAAACCTGGCTCGACCGAGCTGCACGCGACCTCTGGATACCTCCATCGTGCCTCGCAAAGATGAGGCTTCCTCGACACCAAGAAAGCCGTCGTCCATGGCAACCTGCAGAGATCAGGGTCATCGAAGAGGGACGCTCCACGTCAGCGCTGATGACCCGCGTGTAGCAGCAACTGACGCAGGAGCACCAGTGTCTGTATCACTCGATGTTGATCTGCAATCGCGCGAGCATGTGGAGATAAAAACGTGTATGCTTGCATACATGCATCGCATTAACGTCGACGACCTGCAGAAAGTGAGGGAGCAATCGCAACGCGAGATCGAGCGGCTCAAATTGCAGAAATTTGTCAACCAAGCCGGTGTGCTCGACGACGGCAGTGTCCTCGAATCGGCAAAGCGGAAAACCTCCTTTCTGTTGCGCCATTTCTTCTCTTTGGAAGCTCAGTACGTTTGCTCTTCTGTGTGCTGATGAGTGCCTGTCCCACAAGCAGGAGGTTGATTGACACTCTTTCTACGTCCTTCTTGTGTCAATAGAAACTCGCCAAGACAGAACCAACTGCTTTACGATGTGGTGAATGGGTGGGCTTGCAGTGAACACGCCACTTCCGACGAAATCTCCAACCTGTGGCAATCGATCACGAATCACATTGAGCAATCCTGTGAGTGCGAAATGCAAGAAATGAGGGATCGCACGCTAAGGGAAAAGTGGCTGATCTGTTTACGACTGTCGTTGCTCTTGTTCTTCTTGTAATGCAGATATTCTTCGTCGCAAACTGGTGCCAAAGGCGGATCCCGATCGTCTCTCGATTGTCATCGCCATGGACTGCTTAAAGAAACTCACTCATCGACTCCCAGAGTATCAACGAGTGCTCGATGTTGTCATCTGTATCGTTGAGTCTGGACTGTACGCGAATGCTACGACGACGACGGCGACAACAAGCTCATTGACTCTAGACGACGCGACTTCTTCACAGGGTACCGCGGGACAAAAACAGCACCAACGGTTCTACTTTGAAGAGTACCAAGCGCTCCACGATTCACTGGAAGACGCTCGCGCATTACTGTCGCAAACGACGCAGCAAAACAGTCTGCACACACATCGTACGATTCGCGAGCAGATCGCAAACTTGCTGCTGCAGCTGAGCGACGACGAACCATTAGAGAAAGAGCAGCTTTTCCTGTCGTTCCTGCAAAGTAACATGGACGTCCTGTCGTGCTTGGCATGCGGCGAAATCCTCAAGTTTTTCGTTCAGCATTCCAATCCGGAGAAGAAACGCTTTTTCTATACGATGTTCATGAATCAACTGACTGCCGGCGAAACGAAGCGTGTCCTGCAAGAAGTCGCCAACTCCCACGTGGGTGTTTTCAGGACCTTCCTGCAAGAAAACCTAGATGTCATGGACAAAATACTGATGGACGTGTCGTCGATCACTTCTTCTATTGGTCTTGGTAGTGGTGCGAATGGGAGCTCTGTTACGAGTCACGCTCTTTTCCAGCGGCTCATTGAGCGGCATCCAGCAGAATTTGCATCAATCCTGTGGCAGTCCCCGTTTCTCACCGCACATATCTTCCAGGTGAGTCTTGTGTTGCCCTCCAAAACCCCTTCTTCGCATACCCCATGTCTCTCACCAAGAATGTGCGTGTGTGTGAAAGGATTCGCAATTTCTCGTTGCTCGAATACTGGAGCAAAACATCTTCCTTGTGTCCCAGGTGCTCATCCAGAGGCAAGATGTGTTACTCTCCTTGCTGAACCACACGCTCAAAGACAGCACGGTAAGCCATGGAAACTCCGTTCGCTCCCACTCGCAACTTGTTCCTTCGCATTCATTCAACGGTGAAATCTCGGATCCCTTGACATACTACATGGCAGACTGTTCTGGAAGAATTCTTACTGCACCATCCTCGCGGATTCACGGATCTCTTGGTGAATCGACCCGCAGCGGTTGCCGATGCGGTTAAAGCGAACGCATTCATACTCACAGGTATAGATTCGTGCATGTGCATGTCACCCCTTTAGCTTTTTTATCGTACTGAGAGTTGTTTCTTCGAAACCAACGACTTGCAGAGTTGCTTCAAGCATGTGGCTCTACACTCGCGGAAGTGCTGCTCTCGGCGCCGGACATTCTGAGCCATCTCTTCAAGACGACTCCCAAGTTGCTTGCGCAGACACTTCGCGACGACCCGACACTGTTGGCCATGGCGTTTACGCTGGTACCGCACTCCTTGAGCGACACGCTGGAGAAACACCCCGAGTTTTTCGTCGATGTGGCGCACCGCAGACCCGTTCTCGTGACGCGGTTGTTTGCCAAATACCCAGACTTACTCATGGTTGGTCCTTTGGAACCCTTTTTCTGCTGTAGCACGTGTGCGCACTACGACACAAACATCCTCAATCGTCTCATCCTGGTTTCTGGATTGTCAATATTTAGGAACCGCTCGAATCCAATCCGACGCTCTTTTCGAACTTCTTGATGTATCACCGCAAGGTGCTCCCCGATTTCTCCGACCCAAGCTTTAATCCGATGCTTTTCCAACTGGAGAGCAAGAAGTTCCACGACAAATCGAGCCAAACTGGTAAAACCTTGGTGAATCTCACTGGGAGACTGCGCATCCGCGAAAAAATTGAACGCCAGGGAGAAGAAATGCGCGCGGTCATGAAATCCGTCAAACCTGAATCATCGCCACGAGTGGGTGACTCGACCTCCTCCTCGTTTTCTTCGTCGTCGTCCTCATCACAAACTCCTCATGCTACCGCGTCGAGTCTTGTTGCTGATTTCGACGACGTGCCAGTCCTGACCCCCAGTGAAGTCGTGAAAGAGATTGCGCGGTTGTATGTCAAGAAAATCCATGCGGATGCCGAAGCGGACGCCAAGAAACGAAAACGACAGCGTTTGGTCGAGTTTATACAGGATGTCTACCTCCAAGAGCTTGGCTTCAAGGCGATGGCGACCAAGAAACTCACGAGGCTGTTGATAGGCGCCAAGGAATCGAATCGCACCCAGGAGAGAGTGCGTATCAAATGGTTCACGCGCTTTGTGAACACCGCAGCGGCGATGCCGATAAGCTGCTGCTTCCACCCGATTGCCCTGGATTTCTATCTCTTGACTCTGCAGCGTTTGGTTCCATTGGACCAATTGCAGTTTCGCCTTGAAGACGAGCTGTACAACACACGCTCGATCACCTATGTGGCAATGCAAGAGCTCGTCGACGAACCATTGATCAACCGACTGCTCGTGAATCAAGAGCAGCGCCAACAATTGCTCCTGCTGCAAATCTCCGGTCGCGATGCTTCTTCCGGTCTTTGTAGTGGTGGTGGTGCTGGTGATGAGGAGATGCACTCGAGAAGACGAGACCCCGCATTGCTTGAGCAATCGTCGACGATAGCGATGCTCCATGTGGACGATATCTTGGATGCGATCATGAACGTGTGGCTTCAGTACCAGGAAAGGTAACGTCTTCTTCAGAAATGTCGATTTTTGAAACCGTGCAGGCGTGTGTTAGCATTGCTAATCTGCTGGTTGGTTGAAAACGCGTCTCTCTCTCTCTTCAGAGTGCGAGAAGAATGGTCGGTTCTGTTCCAGCGGATCAATCCGGACGGCACAGGCGTCGTGCACTTCAGTGGTAAAGCAAAGACCAAAGTCAGCATGCTTACTAAAGTCGAGGCGCATGGTTTAGTCTAACGCTCGTTGTTGTGCATCTGCTATTTTGCACTTTGTCGGGAAAGCGTTTGCGGGGATCGTGCGCTCCAAGTTTGCAGCTCTCGACGATCGGGTGCTGATGAAAACGTATCACACCTGTGGGGAAGAAAATGAACTCGGTGAATTCTCGCTCGTATCGGTATGCACGAACATTTTACAGAGAGAGAGTGTGTGGATAGACTCAACTGAGGTTTGATTTGTACTCGCTGGGGTGGCTAACTAAAAAATCTATTCGTTTGTAAAAAAATGCACAACAGGAGGATTTCACGCTCGCGATGTTCGTGTTGCAAGAGCAGGAAGCGCTTCATCCATACGCCACACGATCGTGACGTGTTTTTCGGCAGAGTCGTCGGTCGTCTTCCTGGTTTCCTGACGCTCGTGTTCCCTTGCTCAGAAGCGACTTTGTAACGCTGCAGCTGGCTGCTCGGAGAGAGAGATAACAGCATTTATTTACGCTTGCGCTTCTTCCCTCAGATTGCCATCTTTTGCTCTCCTCTTTGCCTCCAGACCCTTTGTCAGATGCTTGGTCGGAATCGAGTACAAGTTAGGAGGTTGCCATCGGATTGGTGTCGTGGGTGGGTCGGCGATTTCTCGCGGGAGGCGGTGCGAACAGCTCAAGTTGGCGATTCTCCTGCAACGCCATGGTCACTTCGTACGCCGATGGCCGCAGCAGCGGGTCTTTCTGCAGCAACTGCTTGATGATCACGCCAATGAGCGGCGGGATCGAAATGAAGTTCTGGCAAAGGTGGCAAGAGTCGTGGTCGCACGTGGCGTCGATATGATGGAATACTTCTTGCCGCCACTTTGGGTTCGAGGTGAGGTACGACGGTCCACCACGGAACCCCCACACCACACACTGTACGAGCTACAACAACACCCACCATCGGCAGAGTTAGTGAAGCACGCTCAATAAAAGCAAAAGAACGCGATAAAGTGGCTACGACTTACCACAACGCCAACAGACCACAGATCTGCTTGGGCACCAAGGAAACCTGGTCGCGGTGTTGGAAGCTTGGAGTGCTCGCGCACCTCTGGAGCCACAAACACAGGCTTGCACTTGATGCCGACATACCCTTGACCCACGACGCCTCGGTGGTCCATCATCTGGCTGCTCCCAAAATCAATGATCCGCGGTGCGAGGTCCTTGTCGATCGCTACATTATAAATATCCAAGTCTAGATGGGCGACTGACTGGGCATGTAAATACGTGAGTCCGCGCATGATACAGAGAAAGATCTGCAGGCTCTCGCGCATCCACTCGTGACCCGCGCCGCGGTACACATAGGAGACACACTCGAGCTTTGTCGGGCCTTCCCCATGTTTCGCCACAAATTCCTGCAAGTGCTTCACCATGAGATGTCGGATTTTCTTGTGCGCATAGGATTGCAGACTCCCATTCGCGATGTATTCGGTCGCGAGGTACTCGTTGTGCGCGTCGTGACCATGCTCCCATCGGATCACATACGGATTACTCAATGGCGAATCCACGCCGCAGATCTGCAAGTGCGACATCACGCGGATTTCGTTCTCGACGTCGTCGCGCTGCACTTGCAATTGGTGGCGATCCATCACTTTCAGCGCGACGGGCACTTGCGAGTGGGTCGCATTCTCGAGCTGGAAGTAAATCCCCGCCAACACAACGCCGCAACGACACACTGCGAGCTGCTTCTCCTTCCGCCGCAATGCGATGATGCCATTGCGTCGGTCCCAGGGAAGGAAACTCGATGGAATGCGCATCACGTAGGGCTGAGCGCGCGCCGAGATCGCTGGATGCACATACTCTTCATACACCGGCAAACCCTGGTGCTGCTCAAACTGCGTCGCGGCGAACCACACGTCCATTGTTAGCAGTAGAAGCTGCTGCGTTGCTTGAGCGTGTGTGTGTGTGTGTATGTGCTAGCGTATATGGAGACAGAGAGGCGAAGAATGCGAGCAGAGGGTGCGCGGCATGCACGCTCTGATCTTCTCGCCAGAATATCTCGCTCCAATATGCTGAGGGGTTGAGCTAAGGGGGAAGCAGCCACTCCGAATAGTGCGCCCTGCAAACAGATCAAACTCTATTTATTACATGAACGGAAATATCATCTTAAAGAGAAGAATGCATGTGGGAGGTTCGACACAAAGCAACTTCTGGACTGTGGTGGCAACACAAAATGAAATGAAGGAGAAAACGTGTTTACGGAGAGACAACCCTCAACCCAACGACGTCTGCTCCACTGCTTTAGCCAATGATGCGCTCCGGAAGGATCAATAATGCATGTGATTCGTGGAAAAGCCACCCCTGCATCCACTGGAGCCACACTGAAGCGACGAATAGATACAGAAACACCATGAGTGGCATCGTCGTGCTGGTGCGTCGCGATGCTGCTGCTGCTGCTGCTGCATTGCTGCCAGGTGGCGGCGCCAATGACCGCAGATGCATTCTGTACACTTCGTTGATCCAGTCGCCGCACTGCGTTGTGCAGATACAGACGCAGCAGTGTGGCGCCGCGTGTTTTGCGCAACTGCGAGAGCCATTGGAAGACGACGAGAACAAGGATGATGCCATGCTGTCGCGTGGCTTGTGGACAGCGCTGCACCTTGATGATGGCGAGATGTCGGGTGAAGGTGTAGAGCTCATTGTCAGGGACGTCGACGAAGAGCCAGCAGCAAGAACCAATCCGGCGAAGTGTGCGTGTGAGCATGGAGAAGTTGGTTCGGTGGAGTTGCATTTCGTCGATCGCACCGAACCGCCACGCGCAGTTGCAAACGGATTGAAGCGCGTGCTAGTTAAGGTATGTTGTGGCCACCTCATGGCGTATTCTCCGTGCTGCAAGGATGTGTCTCATGCACGTATATGTGTGTATGTATGGGTAAAACGCTGCAGCTTGTGCAAGAGTCGACGATTTGGGACGGACAGCGAGTTCCACTCAATTGGTTCAATTTTCAGGAAAATGCCGAGTTTAAACGTATCAAGTGGAAACGAGAAGGCACAGGTTGCTGTGCTGCTTTGGGGAAAATCACAAGCGCTACGAAAGTGGTCGTCCGCTTTTCTCGAGATAATCGTGCGGAGGTTGCTGCTCAAAGCACTGCGTTCCGACCAATGCGCGAGTACTTGACAGAACTCTCGCAAGAGCTTGGTGGACTAGATGCGTACGCCCAACGCCTGCTCCAAGCCATACTCGCTCGACTCAGTGTCCAGCAATCGCAGCGGTATCCATATGCACGAGTGGCACCAAATGTGGGGGCGATCATCAGTGGGTTGCCGGGTGTCGGAAAGACGTTGCTCGCGAAGGCGCTATGCAAATGTCTCGGCGTGTCGGTGACGTTTCTGCATGCGGCCGACATTTTCCAGACGTATGTGGGTCACTCGGAGGCTCAACTTGTCATGACTTTTGAGAGTGTGATCCAGCAAGCACCCAGCATCCTTGTGGTGGACGGTATCGAGTCGATCACGTCGTCACGCGCATCCTCCGCAGACTCGCAAAATTCTCTCGAGATCGGGGTGCTCGGCACTTTTCTGTCGTGTCTGGAGAAGATAAAGAATGCACACCAGAGCGTATTCGTGCTCGGAACGACAAGTCATCTCGATGATATGGATCCCGCCGTTTTCTCGAATGGACGACTGGATCTCATCGTTCGCATTGAGCCTCCTGGCCAACGTGAGAGACTGGAGATCCTGGAAATCCTGACCAAGACATGGTCCGTAAAAGATGATCCAGACCAAACGTTCCTAGCGCGCCTCAGCGAAGCCACGGGTGGGTTTGTCGGTGCAGATTTGCTCAGTCTTTGTCAAAAAGCACTCCAGATCTGCTTGAACGCCTCGTCCAAGACTGCATTGTCGCATGCTCATGCTGTTGCTGTGCAGCCGAGTCATTTCGAAGAAGCGCTGGCGACGACGTACCCTTCAGTTTTGCAAACGCATCATGTCTCTCAGCGACAGCAACAGACAGCGAGCACGTCCATCCAGCAACCCGCAGGAGCGAATGACTCGGCGCGAGCATTCCCCGGTGTCTACGGCATGGAGGCAGCGCTTCAGATGATCAAAGTCTCGTTGCTGGAGCCGCTGGAAGATTGCAGTCGCTTCCTGTCGTTTGGGACAGTGCCGCCGAAGGGCATCCTGCTCACGGGTGCTCCTGGATCGGGGAAAAGCCATCTCGCGAATGCGGTTGCAAACGAAGTGCGTCGCCGTGGACTCGCGTCGTTCGTATCGGTGAACTGCACCGATCTGCTCACAAAAGTTGTTGGCGATACAGAGAAAGCACTACGTGAGCTCTTTGCGACCGCGAGGAATGCAGCCCCCTGCGTGCTCTATTTCGACCAAATCGAGAGCATTGCTCCGCTCCGCGGTTTTGATACCAGCACCGAGCAGACTTTTGATCGCATGTTGAGCATGCTGCTCGTTGAGATGGATGGGTTCAATACCAGTCCACCAAAACTGCAGCGACGTCTCGAGGACGAGGAGGCTCGGAATGCATTCCTCAAGCACCATGTGGTGGTCCTCGCGTCCACGACGCGCAAAGAAGCGCTCGACCCAGCGATTCTTCGTCCAGGGTACGTTTTGTCACACATTTGTGTTGCCCCTTAGCCATGGCGCTCACGGGTTGTATTTCTGTTCTGTTGTATTCGCTTCGGCTCCACAGGCGCTTCGATGTGCACATCCACGTCGATTTCCCCGACGAAGCAGCGCGTGAGCAGCTCGTCCTGGACACGCTGCAGAAAATCCCATTGGACTACACGCAGGACCCGCAGTTAGCGGACGCGAATGCCGTCGCCGCGTTTGCCGCAAAGCACACGAGCGGCATGTCTGCCGGCGATGTGCGCGCGCTTTTCCGCGAAGCGGCGATGGCGTCGATGCGCGAACGCATGGATGCGCCAAGTGTAGCCATGAAGTTTGTCAAGCATGCGTTGAGAAGTAGTGGTGGTGGTGGTGGGGACACACTAAGTCGACCTCGGATACCTACATATCGAGAAAGACGGGGAAGACGGTAGTTGTTTGGAGACTTTAGAAGCAATATGCAACAGTGGTGCTGGCAAATAGAGAATGCATGTCACTAGTCTGCACCGGACTAGAAGAATACAAATTGACACCAAAATGCGCGGCGAGAAGCGACGACCAACTCCGCACATGAGCGCGCAGCTCCACGAACGCAATCGGTACAAAGGCAACCCGCCGGACTTCTACAAGCTCGCAGCGCTCTATCCGTCCTTCAAGCAATAGTACGTCTCCTTCTCTCTCTGGCTATCTCTTGCATTGGAGCAGGACCCGCAGGGAACAGAGCTCTTAGCTTCTTTATCTGTCCATGTTGGTGTGGCTGTTTGGTTCTTCTGCATGCAGTGTGCGCAACGTCAATGACGAGGAGCAGACGGCGACACTCGCGTGGGACGACCCGTTTGCTGTGCGCGAATTGACGAGAACGCTGCTATTGCACGATTTCCAGCTGCAGTGGAGTCTCCCCATCGACCGACTCTGTCCGCCGGTGCGTTTGCCTCATGGGTATGTTAACGCTATGTAGGTGGAAACAATGCGACTGACGCCTGCGCGTATGTGTATACAATTACTCATGCGAAGCTCCCGAACCGCTTGAACTACCTGCACTGGATTGAAGATTTACTGCTGCAAACCAACGTGGATCCATTTGTTGCCGACTCGGATGCAAACACTTCGATCCATGGGGTCGACATTGGAACCGGCGCAAGTTGCATCTACGCATTGCTCGGCGCGCGAATGAACAACTGGCGATTCCTGGCGACGGAAGTGGATGCGGACTCCTACGAGTCTGCACTGGAAAACGTTCGACGCAATGCCTTGGACACGCAGATCACCGTCAAGCGCGTTTACACAGACAGACTGCTGCGCGAACCGTTAGAGGACGAGCCTGCTCCTAATGCGTTCGGCGAGCAAAAAGAGGGTGTTGTGCATTTTTCGATGTGCAACCCGCCATTTTTCGATGATATGAGTGAAGCAGACACGAACCCGGAGACGTGCTGCATGGGGAGCTCCAATGAGATGGTGTTCCCGGGAGGTGAAGTCGCGTTCATCACAAACATGATTGAAGACAGCTTGGTGCTGAAGAGCCGAGTGCTCTGGTATACTTCCATGATTGGCAAGAAGTCGACGATCCGCAAGATCCTGGCCGTGCTCCGCGAGAAGCAAGTCCCGCAGACACGGACGACTGAGTTTTTTCAAGGCCGAACGAAACGTTGGGGGATCGCGTGGACTTTTTCTTCGGAGGTTGCAGTCGGGGATGCGTCGGTAAGTACTTGACCATGCGTTATGGACGTGATATGTTCCATGACACCCATGCGAATTAACCTCATACTGCTACGCAGAGTAAAGTGCTTGGGAAACGAAAAGAAATGCATCGAAAGAACGAGCTTACTTTCACCGTAGCATGCTCGAACGTCCAAGGTATGGATGCATGCGCACCTGACACATGAGCTGACGCAGACTTCTGTAGTATTATCTCTTCACTTTCTCTCGGCGTCCTTTTGTATAACGCAGCCACCAACGGGTGCTCCTCCATACGAGAAGTGGCGCAGCGCATCCAACAATTCGCGGAATCGAATCCAGCGTTGGTTCTTGACACCAAAGATGACAAAGAAGAAGCAAAAAAAGAAAAAGCGTTGGCGGAAGTGAACGAGAGCGAAGAGTACATTTTCTACCGCTTGCAAAGTGTACGTAGGGAGAAAGAACCATCCCAGGACTCGAAAGCTACCACTGCTGCTTTTGAAGGACGCATTGAGATCACAAAGAAGGAGGCGAGAAGCGGTTTCGAAGTGATTGTCGCGTTTGAAAATGGGACACGCAATGAATTTTGGAAGACGGCTGATGCACTGAAAGCAGCAACTTTGCGGTCGGGACGACAGTGGCGACGGAAACGGCAACAACAGCCACAAGAGCAACCACCCGCGACAGCACATTTACGTTTTGTTTAGATCTGGGTTGCATACAACGACACAAGTAGCGGCAGGTCTTTAGTCCACGTGATAGACAACCATTTACGCCGCTGACCGCAATTTCTCGGCGATCGTCACATAAAACGTTCCCATGTCGGCAACCGTGTTCCGAATCGCGACAGCTTCTTCAGGCTGCATCCAGCGCAGGGCTTCAATATACTCATGCAACGCAGGTTTGATCCGATCGTTCTCCAAGTGCAGCGCCGCGAGGTTTAGACTCGGGAAATGGCGAACATCGTACCGAGGCGCAGCTTTGGCTTTTGCGAACAACTCGATCGCTTCGTCGTCGTGTCCTTGCTGCACGCGAATCAGTCCAAGGTCGTTGTACGCGTTGCCAAACCCCGGATCCAGAGCGATCGCACGTTCGCACTCTCTGGCCGCATTCTCCAATTCCCCATCCAAATAGTAATGCCAGCCCAAATACGCATGCGCATCCGCCGTGGGGAACGATTTGACCGACTGCGTGTAATAGGTTTTCGCGAGGCGTGCGCGATCGTCGGCACCCATGTCGTCATTCTTTAAGATCTCGGATGCGCCTTGGATCAATGCGATCGCGTCGTCAAGCGCCTTCGCGTCCGCAGCAGTGGGCTGACTCTTCTTCTCCTGCTCGTACTTGTCGTCAAAGCTGACCGTACTCTGCGGATCCTTGAACGTCATCAAATTCTGGTCGTGATCATCCACGTAGAGCAAATGCACCCGCTCGGCGATCGCCTTGTTGATCGCAAACGATTCATCCACTCCTTCATCGATCTCCGCTGCTGTCTTCTTCTGACGAAACGCACGGCGAACCGTCTCCACGCAGGATGCATCCGTCGTAAAGAAGTCGCAGCGACTGTTGCCTGCATTCCAGATCACTTCGCGCGGGAGAAGCGCCTAGAGGTAGAGAGACACGAATCCTACCAAAATGAGCTCTTCGCTGCTCCAGAACGTCGTGTCCGCTCACAGATCGTTGCAATACCTGCAAACTGCGACCTGCGACGAGGTCGCCGCTTACGTGTACACACTAACCTTGAATTCGCGGTGCACATCGAGCACCTTCGCGCTCCGCAGCAGCGAGCGATAGAGCGCGACGACGACGAGCTTCTTGGAGCCCATTTTCTTTCTTCTTCCTGCGTCAAATGATGTTCGAGAAGAGCTTGAACCTCACCGTCCTAGTTTCGTGAACCTCTCGATTAGGCAGATGCCTAATATAACGTGGCACGTTGGAAAAAAGGGTTCGGTTGGTGCAACTTGTGCAGCATTTGGTGCGCAATGGTCAACACAATTGCCTCAAAAGAAGGAAAAGCAGGAGCAATTAGGTGGCGGAAAGGATGGTGCAATTGGAGATCTGCGGGATCCCCGTGGAGTTCCCGTTCCAGCCGTACGACTCGCAGCTGATCTACATGGAGAAGGTGATTCTCTCGCTCACGTCCAAGCAGAATGCGATCCTCGAGAGTCCCACAGGCACAGGCAAGGTAAAAGTGCAAGCATCTCTCTCTCTCTCGCACATCTGAAGCGTCATCAGCCATAATACCCCAACTGCGTGGAAGAATGGATGCAAGTGCGCACTCGACTCATCGCTTGCTGGTTCTTATATATGGGCGCGATGCTCCTGTCTGCTGGTTTGTTATGTTCACGCTTGCTAGACACTTTGTTTGCTTTGTGCGACGTTGGCATGGCGGCGCCATTTCGAGAAGAACCTTAAAGCCAATGGTGGTGCTGCAGCGACGGCGGCATCCAGTGGCGTGTTCAACCGAAGGAACCCTACTGCTGCCGCTGCTGGTTCGTCATCGAAACGTTTGGCGTATGAAGGTTACGAGAGCGACGAGGAGAGAGAGGCAGCAGAGCGAGCCGCGATCCCACGAATCATCTATTCGTCGCGTACCCATTCCCAGCTGAAGCAGGTCGTGCAAGAGCTGCGCAACACTTCGTACGATCCGCGGGTCGCCGTGTTGGGATCGCGCGAGCATTTGTGCGTGAATGAAAAGATTTCGCAAATGAAAGGAACACGGCAGAATCTAGCGTGTCGCGACGCTGTCAAGAGGAAGAGGTATTCATTTTGAGGATGCGATTCTTGTGTGTGTGTGGGAGGGGTTCTGTATGATTATCCACCCTAGTGCAGCACTGGAGTCTGACTCTCGTCTGCGTACTGTTTGTATCCTGCAAAGTTGCGTCTACAAGAGAGGTTTTGACACTGCTATGCGGCGAAACACAAAGCAGAGTGTGCCGATCTTGGACATTGAGGAACTCGTTGAAACAATGAAAGAAAAAGAGGTATTGTTGCTCGTGTTTGCACCATTGCCATCGTGTATGCAATGCAAGGGAGCGCGAACCGAACTTACGAACTGTGGCATGCATGCATATGTTAGATCTGTCCATTCTTTTTAAGTCGAAGCATCTTGCCCGATGCTGAGATTATTTTTGTGCCGTACAACTATCTCATTGACCCGCTCTCGCGACGATCGATCGGTATTTCGATCGAGAATTCCATCTTGATTTTCGATGAAGCGCACAATGTGGTACGTTGTCGTGGTTCCGAGGGGGTTGAAAGTCACAAGCTTACTCGTGTTGCTCTGTGTCTCGAAATCCCAGGAATCCATTGCCAGCGATGCTTCCTCGTACGCGCTATCTTCGAATGATATTGCCGGTTGTGTGGCAGAAGTCCAATCGTTTATTCAAGCGCTTTTCGAGAACCGTATCGCGCTCAGTGCGCACAGCAACCTCTCCGCCGAAGTAAGTGTGAATGGGGAAGCGTGCGCGTTATATACGCAGCGTCGACTTGGCGCTAAATGGAAAGTGTATGCGTCCACCACTGCTTTGTCTACAGTCTGCAGAGACGTTGAAGGCGCTGCTGCTAGAGATTGACAAAGGATTGAATAGTTTCCCGCTTTCGTCCTCTGGTGGCTTTACAAAGGTACGGTGTAAACGTGGCTGTTTCTGGCATTTGCATTGCAAGTGGAACTAACATGCTATGTCTACGATGCCAGCCAGGGGAGTACATTTTCGATTTTTTCCAGCAATTCAATGTGAATTTCGACACATGTCCGCTGGTCTTGAGCATGATTGAAGAAATCATAGAGCTTGCCAACGGAGGCGGGGGAAACCAGGCTGTTTCGTCGAAGCTCGATGCTCTCTTGTCGTTTCTGGGAACAATCTTTCGCAACAAAGAGCAGCATTTAAAGGTACGTGACGGGAAAACGTGGTGCATTTTTGATCTGTGTGAGGCTGTGAGCGAGTCTAATATCTTTGCGGCGTCTTGAATCCCTCCTGCTGTGTAGGCTGCAAAAAACTACCGAGTTCACATCCAAGAAGTTCATGAACGGTAAGTCTGCATGTCGCTGGCATATTTGTGCATTGAAACACTGTGGTGTGGGATTTCTTTACCATTGTGTCTTGTGCGAAGAGCATCCAACGCTCCTCGTCTATTTAATTCTGTGCGCAAGAACAAGTCAACAACTAGAGTATTTAATTATTGGTGCTTCCATCCGGGCGTCTCTTTCAACGAAATCTGCACGAACAACGTCTACAACGTCATCCTAACGAGGTATTGCTGCTTGCACTTGCATGTTCTGCTGTGCACATCGCTAACTCCCTCTCTTGATCCAAAATGGAAAACCGAATAGCGGCACTCTTTCGCCGCTGGAAACAACAATCAAAGAGCTCGGTATTGAGTTTCCAGTGCGTTTGGAAAACAACCACGTTATCGATGCGAGCCAGGTGTGGGTGGGTGTCGTGGGGACGGGTGTGACTGGAAAGCGTCTGAACTCCAGCTATAACTTTCGCTCGACAGACGAATACTTGCTGGAGCTAGGGAATACCATCGTGAACTTTACCCGTCTTGTTCCAAGCGGGTTGCTCGTGTTCTTTCCGTCGTACACAATATTGGAGGAGAGCATTGCAAGATGGCAACGACCGACAGTGGACGATTCGAGCTCGTCGATTTGGGATCGAATTGTCCAGCAGAAGCAGGTTTTTGTCGAACCCCGAGCACGATTGGATTTCAAAGAAGTCGTGGATGAATACCATGAGACCATCAAAAACAACACAAACGGTGCAGTGTTCTTTGCTGTCTGTCGAGGGAAAGTAAGTTGTATGAGCAGCGACTTTGTGCGGGAAGTTCATTCTGTTTCGCTGACATGCACTACGAATTCTATCTAGGTCAGTGAAGGAATCGATTTCTCGAATGACAAAGGGCGAGCTGTGGTGATCACTGGGCTTCCGTTCCCACCTACAAAAGATCCCAAGATTATCTTGAAGAAAAGTATCTTAGATGAGGCTGTGGTGCCTCCCGGAGAACTTGTGGGTTGAGTGGACCTGCGCATCTTGCGTGACACTAAACGTGAGGAACTGACACGGCTTTCTTGTTTGTTTCGTAGAAACTTACGGGAAATCATTGGTATATCCAGCAAGCATCTCGAGCAGTGAATCAAGCTATCGGTCGAGTTATTCGACACCGCCATGATTATGGCGCAATCATTTTGCTGGATGAACGCTTCGCCCTCCAGCAGCAGCAGAAATGTCTTTCGAAGTGGCTCCAGCCGTATTGCTATACGTGTAAAAGCTATGGTAAAGCGTGCGCGTACAAAAGCATGGACGATTTGAGTGTTGGTTTTTCTGACGGTTGCATCATTCCTTTAGGAGAGGCGCACATCGGTCTTACTAGATTCTTCAAGAGCAATAAAGCGAACGCCCCGCCGCCTCCACTCCCTCAAAAATCTACACCTCAACCCAAATCGCTGGGTTTATCGAAGAGGACTTGGTCAAAGAGTCTCTCGTTCTCGAGCCAAGATGCGACCCAGAACAGTCAGGTGAAGGAGGTCGGGAACTTTTCCAATCCTACTACAGCTATCGGAGATGGCCAGTCATATGTGAACCCTGAGCTGTTCCGTCAGCACCCAAACAACCCCCAGCGAACAGGTGCAAACAACACACCCTCACTTGCATTCTCATCAACTCTCCCTAATGGGACTCTTTTTGTCGTCTTGTAGGAGCAGAGCTGAAGCCTGCGAGTGCTCCAATTTCAAGTGGGATCCTATCCGCACCAGCCACTCAGCGGAGGCAGACCTTGGGGTCTCTTTTCTCTACATCCAAGACGTCGATGGTGGAGTCCACTTCTTCAATATCGCGTCCGTTCGTCGCTCCAAAATCCCACCCAAGCATGTTGACCGCTATGAATTCGACACCTGCGAACCAGGATCTCCACTCAACAGAACGCACAAACTCATGGCAAGCGGCGAAGCGAAAGTTTGTGTCAGCGCAGGAGGACCCACACTCTGGCACGAATGCTTCCAAAGACGAGATATTTGTATCTGTGTTCCCTTCGGTCGCAAGAAGTGCACTTCCAGAGTCTGACGTCTCGAGGTTGTATGGGTTCATTCGGCAGCTTCACGGTGGAACAAATGCAGATGGTGCACTGAGCTCCATATGCGAGTTGCTCCGCGCTCCAGCGTGTAAAGATCTCCTCAATCTAATGCCGAAGGTTTTGCACGGAGCGATTTGTGATCGCTTTGTTGAAAAAGCGACAGCACGTGGACTCCCACTTGACATCTCCTTGATGAGCACCTCTGATGGTGTTGCTGGAGATGCTGACGCTTCAGGTCAACGAAGTTCAAGCATGGCGACTTTTTTCGAACGACTTCAACAGAAGAGGAGGCGAAAGCAAACGCAAGATGGTCATGTACCGACTGCTGCCGTCGTGAAAGACCCTCAATGCGTTGTGTGCTACGACATCACTCACAAAGCGTACGCTGCACAATGTGGGCATATTTGCTGTATGGGCTGCTGGAAAAAGGTAGAGAAAAGATGCTTTTTCATCATGTTTCCTGATGTCAGGTACTGATGGTGCATGTGTTCACTGCTATCACAGATGGAGAAAGACGGGTTTACTTCCTGTCCGCTTTGCAAAATCCCACTCAAATTTGAACAACTGAGCTTGATCCGAGCAGCCAAGAACTCGTCCCCATTGAACCGAGTTCGACAGAACTAGCGACTTTTTTGCGAGCAAAAGGGGATTGTGCTCCGATTTGAGTTTGGACGTGTTCGACATGGAAGATACGTCGAGGAGTGGTTGAGGTGAGAAGGTTCGGTGACAATTGTAATGATTCCATCGAGCTTCGAAGGATCTGAAACCGCTTCAAGGGTTGTTTTTATTAGGGAAGATCCGTGCGTGAATCTGCCATGTCGGTCATCGACGTTGCAGTAGCGGCGAGTTAAAAGGACTTGGTGCTGGGTCGGAATGGTTTTCGTTTTTCTTGCTTTTGTTATATTTACTTTTTGTTGCAGACCGAAACGGTTCCGTGAAGAAGAACCCCTTTAAGAGGCAGAGCATGTTCCTGCCACAAAAATGTGAAGGTTCTTCTTGCATCTGCACGACGGATATGATCAAGACATGAAACGCGTTTCATCGGAAACGGAGGTGGTTGAAAGCATATTTATAGCCTGTCTTTTTCCTCAACGGCACTCTTCGATCGCTGTTGGGCAGAAAGTTGCCCAGCGCTGCCTTCGTGGAAAAAGAAATGGAGCAGCCTATGACCGGTTGGTCGTTTCGCATGGGTTGGATCGTTTTCGGCGATAGGAGCGCAGTCCTCGGGAGAACTTTTACGTAAGATAATCGCAAAACGAGCCGGTGCTCGCTGCTGCTCCTCTGTGTGTGTGTGTGCAAATCGCGTGGATGTCAATCGGCTCATTCTTCAACTTCCCGTGTGCTAGGCTAAGCTTTCGAGTCTTGTTTGAAGTCCGAATTGAAAATTCTGTGACACGCACCACAGTCTAGAAAAGAACCACCAGTCTACCCAGTCCATGATGTTCTTCGCAAACGGATATGTCGAGACGGAGCAGCGTCGGATGCCACAATGCTCCAACGAAGAAAACGATATCTTGCGGGAGCTCCTGCTCGACGGTGAGTTTTCGTCCCCGCATCACTTCGCGCTGACGCCGTCGAAGCCCACGACATCGTCGCTGTCGAAACGTCATCGCCACGTCGAGGTGTCGATCCCACAGATCTGCTTCGACAACAGCACGCTCTTGAGAAGCACTCCGTCGCTGCTCAACCGCAACACATCGATCTTCCCAAGTCCAAGTCCATCGCAGCAGCTGCCGTCGTCGATCATCAACTCCATTATTTCCCCGCCTCGCGTATTTATTCAAGAGTTCGCGCGCTTCCCGCCGCCATTTTTCCATGAAGCAGTCTCCGCAGCCCTGGAGTCCGAAATCCATGAAGCCAAGCAACAACCACCGAAAGCCACAATCCCGTTCATCACCTCATGCCTGCCACCTGCGCCACTCCCAATGCTCACGATGCCACCATTGAAGAAGAAGAAAACTGCCAATAGCAACAGCTCGGAGAGGAAACAGTTGCGCTGTTCGTACCCAGAGTGCCCCAACCTACGCCGCTCGGCCGGGTTTTGCAACCGCCACAGTGGGAAAGTGTGCAGCGTGAGTGACTGCGACAAATCGGCATTGAGTCGCGGCAAATGCCCCGAACACGGCGGTGGCTCGCGGTGCAAGAAAGATGGCTGCTCGAAATTTGCCCAAACGAGGGGACTTTGCAAATCTCATGGGGGTGGACGCCAGTGCAACATCAGCGGGTGCACGAAGAACGCGCATCAGAACCGTCTGTGTCGCTCCCATGGTGGGGGCAAGCGTTGTGATTTCTATGGGTGTCCAAAGTGGGCTCAGCGATCTGGCTATTGCTGTGCGCACACCAAGATGGGTCCCACGAACCACGGCGACGGATCGATGTCCGCTGCGCCAAGTCCAAGGTGCTCCGCGGTGCCAATGCCATCCCCCAGTTTGATGTCTCCTCGCCGTCTGCTTTCATTGCTCCCATAGGCTCCCGTTGGAAGTGGCATCGGGGAGGAGTGGAAGGGAGAGATGCAAACTCCGAGGACTGCGGTCGTCTACGAGGACGATCGCACGCGTTTTCTCAAAAAGTCGTTCAAAGCAGAAAAACAGCAAAGCCCAAATCCGTGCGGGAGAAATATATTTACCGGAGTGTGTCAGTCCAATAGATCAATTCAATACTATTGTAAGCAACGAGTTCAAACCAAAAGCAACAAAAAAGCCAATCCAATGGGAAGATGAAAGGTGTTCGAGCCGCGTTTTTAAGTAATGAATCATAAAAGTAATACAAAGTACATGGAAAAGGTGAAGTGAACCGTGTTTGTTTCTCGCTTTTCGAGGCGCTGTTGTAGTCCTAAGAGTTGGTGTCGAGATCACGAGCAACGCTGGTGGCTGCAAATGGCTGCAAACAACAAGAACGAGTGGAATGGAGTCTGCTGGCTACACTGCGTATCGTTCTTCAGCGCCGTGTATTCTTGAAAGCTTGCTAGACCGGAGTGATGATGCCGCGTTCCACAAGATCAGGCACTTCAGCAGCGAGCCATGGCGCGAGCTACACAACCAATTGCACCATGTTTCACGCATGAATACCAAATGGAGGGTGGAGAAAATAAAAGTGTGCAACCACACACACACATATATAACAATTCGTACCCCAAGAGCAAGCGCATGCGCGATCCCGAAGCGAGGCACATTCTTTTGCCACAATGGCGCAAAGTGGATCGTCAAGCAGATCTTGCCACCTCTGCAAAGACAAAAACAAAAACGATTTCATCCGATCATGAGTGAGTTGTATAGACCAAGCCACAAACGAAAAGTGGTCGTTCTTCCAGCATACCTGTACATCTTGGAGGTCTTGCCTTCCAGTTCTGGGATGCACAGCTCTGGGTTCGACACTGGGTACGTCGCAGGAATCTATGTGTTTCGACAGCACACTGCAGCATCAGTTTTCTGTTTCGGCTGCTTTGCATTGGAAAGAGAGAGAAACACGAGATCTCGGGCTCTCTTCTTTTTACCTCAAATTCCAGATCGAACTCATAGCGGAGACCATTGTGGAACGACCAGCACTTGCCCGTCCATCTGCAGCACCACACAAAAAAGGAAATACACCCAGTATCGGGAGATTAGTTACACCGCGTACGCGAGCGATCGCGACATATCCGCACCTCGTGCCGGCCTTGTTCGATTCAATAGTGAACCAGTCGTTGTCGGCTTCCTTGTTCATCTTGACGTACTGCAATTCCCAAGCCAACACAAACAGAAAGCAAATACCAAACAGTCAGTACCGCATCGAGCACCAACACACACAACAAGGAATGGAGAGATAAAGAGGAGAAACAGTCCACATGAACGCACCTGGATGAGCGCGAGGTACTCTTCTTTGAGTCGCTTGGTCCAGTTTTCGCCATCACGCGGACCTGCACGCGTCACGAGCAGCGGGATTTTCTGCACCGTGCGCTTCGTGTTCTCGTCGATCGGAGCGTCCATTTTGGCACAAAATTGATTGTTCGATGATAGTGAGAGAGAGACAAAAAGTGAGTCAGTACAGAAATGCCTGTCTAACATAATACACAAATAGCAATATCAAAAATACGAAAATTACGAAAAATGAGATAACAGAAAGACTGCACAAAATGAGAAAGTACATTCTCAGGAGTTGAATACATAATTTAAAACGAAACTGATTTATCTTTCATACACTTGGTTCAATCAATGAACTCGGGCACAGTGTTATTAAGAATGCATCAAGAAGCTCCAAAGCCCTGAAATGCAGCAATGTATATGATGGAATGTAAATTCGAGTTGTGTGGGTTTGTAGTTTCGCGAAGCGCCGTTGGTTTAGTGGTAAAATATCTCGTTGCCATCGAGATGCCCCGGGTTCGATTCCCGGACGGCGCATCCTTTTTCGCTTCTTCGCGTCGCGTTCGCGCGTCTTTGTTCG
>JAASGH010000119.1:0-55287 GCA_023334155.1 Globisporangium heterothallicum
AAGTCCAAACTATGCCGTCGTGCGCTCTTCGTACAGAAAACGCGAGAGCTGTGCGATGTGGGTCACGAAAGCGTTTGGACCGCAGATCATAAAGGACATGCAGGTGTTCAAGGACGGTGTATTCTTGCAGACCCGGAAGGCTGCTGCAGCGTCCACACAGGGGGACGAAGATGAGGGGGAGACGAGCAAAACTGGCAGCGGGGATCGCGATGAGAATGCCGATGACGGCGAGATCCAGGTGAAGCGCTTGGAAAGCGATGTCGAGTGCGATACGATGGTTGAGGCAAATACGGAAGAAGGGAAGGAGGAGCAGGGGGTACTGAGCACTATGGTTGTTGTGGCGGACGAGTTGGTCGATGCTGACACGCTGGGTCATGTCGCCAACGACGCTGCTCAACCCGACGCTGGAGCTGTATCTGCGATGCGAGAGGTGGAGGCTGCGAGGAGAAGTCCTCTCGTGTCGTGTCTCCACCAATTGGTCAACGGCGGTGGCACGTAACCTTTGTACGCAGCTCTGACCTCCAGCTCTCTCTCTCTCTCTCAATCGCTGTTATTTAAGACACACACAGAAGGCGAAAACAAACAAGTGGAAGCGCGCAACGGATGGAGGCGAGAGAAGGAGTTTGTTTGGATCTCAATGTGTTGGACATTGCACTTGTTCGTTTAGTGTCATTTTAGCTTTCTGCGATGTTAATGTATGAAAAAAGCAAATGCAGCACATATCTATGGAAGAAAAACACACCAAAAGAGAGACTCTCCGTCCTCGCTCAATGGAGATGCCAGCGTTCCCAGCACTCACGCGCGCCAAGCAGCGTTTCCTCGCGCGAACAAAGAATGCGACCACGAGCCCAAAAATGGCGACGCACGCTGTCGGCGATGGACAAACAGCTGCGAGTCCTCCCGCGCTGCCTTCTCCGCGTTCGTCGTCGTCGTCGTTGAAGACGAAGGACGCGACGACGGGGGGTGCGCACACGTTGCTGCTCAAGTTGTGCGCAGATTTGGACCGCGATGTACGGTCGCTCACCCACGAGGTCCACGTACTCGACACTGCTGTTCGCGTGGAGCGCCAGCGCATGTGCGACGACCTCGATGTCCTCACGACGGGGTTCCTTGACGGCAAGTGCTTCGAAACGCCGGGAACAGCACCGTCACGAGCAGCACGCAAGCGCCTCGTGCACGTCCAGAAGCGTCCGAGAACTGCGAGAAAGAAGCTCGTCGTCGGGGTAGAGCGAGCTCCGAAGCAACCGAGTCGCACGAACCAGCCGCGTCCGCTGCTGCCAACGACGCGCAGTCGCATCGCTCTCTTGGCGCTGCAAGCCGTGCACGCGCACGTGATCCAGTACCACTTCCGTCGCTATCTCTACACGCGTCTCTACAGCAGAGGTGGGAAGCCGCAGTTCACGCTGGCGCACGCCTTCCGCAACCGCAGCGTGCTCCGACGCAGGTGGCGCCACTGGCGCAGCGTTCTCGCGCAACGCAAGAGGCAACGGCGACGCTTCCGGTTGCTGGCACAACGATTGCGCCAACGCGCGCATGAAATCAGTGTCGTCAACGCACAGCAAGTGGTGGTTTGCGACGGCAAATACGCGATGGCGAAGCGTTTCCACGAAGCAAAGACTCTCTGTCGGGTGTTCAGCGCATGGCTTCGCGCACTGAGCGCTTGAGCGCAATCACACATCAAGCGAAAGAGACACAAACTAGTGCACACACAAGGGGGGAACGGCACGATATATTACAATATGCCAAGCTGGCTTTCCGTCGACTGGAGCTACGCTCCCGAGCCCGACTTCTGCGAGGTGTACAAGCGGTAGGACGCCACGAGGTCCGGGTCGTCGGTCACGAGGAAGTCGTTCATCATCTCGAGGCTGTTGCCGTGGTCAGCATCGCTCTCGTCTTCGTCCGAGTCGTAGCACGTGTAGCAGTCCTGCTGCTTCCGTACTGGCGTGGACGCTGGCATCGGAGCTGTTCGTGGGGAACTGGAGCTGCTGGACCATAATAATTGACGGAGGAAGCGTCGCGTGCTGTGGTTTGTCGCGTGGACCCAGTGCTTCAACGACTCCTTCGATGGCGACGCTGCTGCTGCTGCTGCTGTGGAATGCGGCATTTCTGACGTTTTGAGGTTACGAGGTCGACGCAAATGAGCGAATGCAGCGCGGGAGCGGTCTCTCGTCGTGCTGCTGCTGCGAGCGAGAGACAAAACGAGAAGCGCACATGCGTCTTTTCAATATTGTTCCCGAATGCGATTCAATTTTCTGTGAAGAAGGAAACAGCAACGATTGAGTGGGATCCCTCGCAATAGGGACGTGGTGCGAATCTTCCATCTGGCTTGCTTCCTACCCGTATAAAACTGTCTGAAGCAGCCATATCTCGAAAAATACGAAACCATAACGTCGCTATTGAGCGTCGCATAAGATGTGCGCAAAGAGGTGCTGCTTGAAGCGACCTCTGCATGAGAAAACGACGCCGAAACGCATCCCCTTCCGAGTCATCCACACTCAACCCACTTTGTGGTGCTCTCCCACTAAAATTTCATCACTAACTGAACTCGGACGAAGGCGACCACATTCGCGACATCGAGCGCATCCAGCTCCACTCAGGGGGAGATGAATGCGCTGGATGCACTATCATGCGACGCTCGTGGTCACATGGTGTTCCATGTGGCGATCCTGCGAGTCACTTTACAGTCAGGAGACCGAGACTGTGAACCGAAAGGTTGCGTTGGACTTTGGAGCGAGAAAAACGAACAACAAAGAGACAAAAAATACCGTTCTTCACAGGTTGCGTTCTGATTGTCGAGCTCGATGCCAACTATTTTAAACTCGCATTTCCCGATCTCTGCTCTTTGTGTCCCCACGTTTTGTCGTGCGACCTTTGGAAATCGCATCCTAGATCCCGACGACGACTTGAGACGGAAGGTGATCGACACACGATAGACCAGACCAACGCGTTCGCAAACATGTCCTCAGATGATGGAGGTGGCGATGAGAACGGCAGGAGAGGCAGCAGCAGCTGCTGTAGTGTGGCGTCGTCGATGAACTCGGAGGACTATGGCGTCGTCGCGCGCAGCGGGTTCACGCGCATGTACGTGCTCTCGCATTCATCCCTGTCGCCCATCGACCAGTCATGTGACTACCAAAGCGAGGCCAAAGGAGACGATGACGACGCTGCAGGTGCGAGCGATTTGTCCAAACCCCGCTTCCAGTTGGTGTATGGCAGTGGGAGCCACTACTTCCACGGCACGATTTCGCTTCCAGACGGGGTTGGGTCGCCACATGACGCACGAGACGAAGAAAACCACGATGCCAAGCAGCGCGAACGGGAGGACGATGATATCCTGATGGAGGAGTCCCCAGCAGAGAGGAGGACGCGTGGCGTGGGCATCGAGGACCTGCCGCTCCTGCTGCCTCATTTCCAGAAACAGCACGATGCGATGCACGCGGTCGACAGCGTGACGGAGTTCCGGACGGAAATGCGCGACGTGATCTACCATATGGAGGAGGTCGGGGAGTTCATGATCGAAGAGCTCGCGAAGGAGAAAGTCATTGCGCGCATCGAAGCAGCGTCCAAGGAGCTCCAGTGGATCGCGTCGTCGCAAAACCCGACGTTCTTTGAAGTGCAGACGTCCCGAGGCGCCAACGACGACCTGGAGGCGGCCGGTGTCGTGCTCATCGTCATGAAAATCGCCGTCCGCGGTGTGCTTCTCGACGTGATTTACTTTCAGGACTCGTATTTTGTGACCTTGCGCGAGAACAGCGAGGAGCTGTCGCTGGACGACACGTTCGTCCCGAACGGTACGTGCGTAGCTCTCCATTTCCTTCCCCAGCCATCCGATTGAGCCAGTCGTTGACTCTACATGTTGTGGGGGGATCTTTTACCCTGATCCAGTGGCGTGCGTGGGTCCGTGCTTCGTCGTGCGGAGCTACAGGTAATGGAAATACACGCCGACTCGGCACACACACACTCGCACACAAGAGAGACAAGATAATCACTAACTCCTCTGCTCCTTGTGTATGGACGAATGGAATGAACATGCTGCTGTTCGTAGTGACGACGACATCAACAAGCTGCTTCTGTGGTGTGCGCTCCCAGTGGACGAGATGACCAGCGGTCTCATGGTCGAAGGGAGAGCGATCCAGACCACACTCCCCTTGCAGCCGTCGCTCGCTTCCATCATCACTCCCATGACGAAGCCAAGTGTACTGCGAGAGCGAACGACTCTCGACGCTATCGATACGCAAATGTACTGCCTCCTGCCGTCAAACCGCGGATGGGAAAAGAAGCAAAGCGCAAAGAGCAAGAAGAAGAACAGGAAGAAGCAGCGAGCGAAGCTGGCGACTCGGAACGGCGATAACGAGGAAGAAGAAGACGACCGCGAAGCGCTCGTCGTGTTTCAGTTTAACCAGTACGTCTACCATGGGAACCTGTGGATGTGTCCGTCGCTCCTGGACGATCTCGCGAAATTGTCGAGTCACGTGTTCCCCCACCTGCGCGCGCAAAGCCATTCGCTCGCGTTCTACGGGGAAACCCAGGACCTGCCGCGTGCAGGAGACGGCGAGAACGGCAGCGACGACTACGAGGATCCGACCGGCAAAATGCAGCAGTTCGCGGGGATCCGCGCGCGCTTTGACGCCATCGCGCCTACTCTACTCACGCTCTTGCTCGAGTCGCAAGCGTGGATCCAGGATTTCCTCACCGAAGTCGACGCTGTCGTCGCAGCAGACGCGAAACACGACACCGACGATACCAAATCGTCTTCTTCGGAATGGCTCGCGAGCCATCTGAAAGCCTGGCTCGAGCTTGATGAGGGCATGGAGGCGTTCTTTGAGCTCGAACTTGGCAGCAATAGCAGATCCGTGTTTGGCGAGTGCGACGACGACGACGACGATGACGACGGAGCGCAAGTGGAGCTCGTGGTCTGGAAAGGCACTGTGCACGCTGCGATCATGGTCGTCGTGTACCGGAAAGGTAGCTTTTACATGACGCTCCACGATCGACCGAGTGAGGGGGACGCTTTCCAGGTGGATGATGCAACCGAGTTGTTTGGCGCGTTGCCGCCTTTGGGGAGTAAAGGCCGTGGGTACTTGGTGCGCAAGTTCCCACTTGATACTTGCTCGCAGGAGAAGTGGCTTGCTGGCGCGAAGCTTTTGCTGTGGCAGACCAGCGCGAGTCTGGCGCGGGAAGAGCTCGCGGAGGCGAAACTGAAAGCGCGTGTGGCCGCTACGAAGGCACCCTGCGCCGACTGGTTTGAAGCCGACGAGGATGCTGCAGCAACTGCAGACGCCAAAGAGGCGAGGAGTACGTCCGCGGAGGTCCGTGGAGCGCAGCGCACGGACGAAAAGCAGAGCAGAGTGGAGGAAGAAGCTTTGGTATCCTCCTCCGGATCCTCAGCGAAAGGCACGACGACAGCGGACAAAGTGAGTCGCCGCCATCATATCCCGCCCTTGTCGTCGGCAATGGGGTCAGTGCCAAGGAGCGCAACGGCGGTCGCACCGTGGGATTTGCGCACAGGTCGACCGATCTGAGGTCTCGAGGCAACGCAGGTTAGCTAGCACCACCAATAATGGCAACAACAATCACAGTTCTACTAAGAATACCGTTAGAGAGTCACGACAGACTGCTGCTGGCGCTGACTTGGAATTTGCCCGTCGGTTTGACCAGGAGCGTCGGTAATTTCTTGACAAACTGTTGCGCATGGAGCATCATCGCGTCCTGGGTTAGGATCTGGTCCATCGAGAGCCCCGACGCCGTGGACAAAAGCGCATTGATCTCCTGCACGGGCTTGGCGACGTCGCATTCCTGGAGGAACGCGCGCAGCATGCGGATCGAGACCATCGCATTCGTCGCGACGGAAGGCGTCGTGTCACCCGAGTTCGCGAGCTTGGCGGCTTCGCTCTTTGAAAGTGCTGCACTTGTCGGTAGGGTTGGTGCCGCTGGAGTGGCTTCAGAGACACCAGGCACCTGACCTACTGCGTCGCTGCTCGTGGTCGCACTGCTCCCGCCACCACCCGACAGTAACTTTTGCTGGATCTTGTGCTGCAAGTGCTTTCGATACGCGAGCAAGTCGTCCAAGTGCTGCGCACGCAGACACTCGGCAAACTGACTGCGTGCTCGCTGGCGCTTGCTTTCTTTCTCTACTTGCTGCTGTGACAGGAGCAGCAAAGCCGCGTAGTCGACCTGCGGGTTGCCGCGCTGGTCGATCAAAAGCGCGCGGTACAATGCGCTCAGCGCGGCTTCGGTTTTCCAAGGGAACACGTGCCGCAGCGACTGGATGACGTCCGCAAGCGGGACTCTGCCGGGCACCGCACACAGCGACGGTTCTCGTCCGTCCGCGTGACCCAGTCCAGCACCAGCGCCAACAGCATTGCGCTCCTTGTCCAGTGCCGCGAGCGCGTCGTGCACTGCGTACAGCTCTTTCACCTGGTCCATCCGTGCTTCTTCCGGGATCTCCTGCTGCAGGATCAGCTGGAACAGGCGACAGTCGCTCGAGTGCAGACTGAAGCGCTCGAGTGCTGCGACGGTGTTGTACGCGCACTCGACCGCGTCTGCTTGCGAAGGGTACATGCGGGTGAGCACCATCCAGAACACTTTTGCGAGCGGCACCACGTTGCGCTGGCCAGCACCACTGGGATTCGCACTGGCACTAGCGCTGGAGCTGCTACAACTGGCACTGTTGCCAGCGACGTGACTGCGCTTGGCTTTCTCCAGGTCGTCTTTTTGTTGCCAGACACGCATGAGGATCTGCTCGAGCTTCTTGCGCGGGTAGTACAGATTGCGCACCACGCCGTCGCACTGCAAGTACTCGGGGATGTTTGCGCCTACGCCTTGTCCCGGAAAGAAATCGCTTGTGCAGGATAGCGACGACGATGGAGAGAGCAGGTGCGACGCCGTTGCCAGCGAGCGCTGCTCTTCCGGTTCCGTCAGGAACGTTGCAGCGGAACCAGCAGCACCAGTGCTATCGCTCTTGGCGAAGTCTGCGAGCCGAGTCTGCAGTTTGTCCAGAATCCAGAGCGCCAGACGCTCCGGAGCGTCCGCGTGCTCGCTCAGCGCCGTTGCTACGACGGCTTTCGAAGAAGACGACGCAGAAGCTGACGGAGAGGACGACGAGAGTCTGGGCGTGAGCATCCCTGATGCGCATCCTCGCGCCGCACTATGACTACTCAGCATACCCAGGAGCTCGCTCAGATCCACATGCACACCCTGACGCTCCAGCACCCTCACAAACACCTGGTTCAGCGCAGTTTGCTGGAGGACACTCTGCTGCTGCTGCACAGCATCACTCGACACCACTGCGGTCACTGACCCACTGGACAGAGTGTGCTGCTGCACCAACAACTTGGCATGCGTCTCCTGGAGCTCCCGAGTGAGCAAGGCGATCGTCGCCTTGTCGGCGGCTACGTGCACGCCGCCCACTTTTTCTTCAAGCGTCGCGATCGTTTTCTTCAGCTCGGCGATCTCTTCGCACGCGTGGTGGTATTTACTCGTCACTTGCTGCAGCGCCATGGTGTCTTCGCGGGAGCGTTCGTGGATATGCCGCAACGTCTCGTCGTGGCGCTTCATGCCGTGCACGAGCGAGTGGTTGGAGAGCTGCATCTCTTCGCTGCGCTTCTCTAGCTTCCCGATCTGCGCCTGCAATGCCAGGTTCTGCTCCTGGTAAAGCGCATTCTGCGCCGCACTCGCGGCCAGACGACCCTGGGTGGTCTTGAGCTGCCGTTTCAGTGTCTGGACTCGCTGCTTCGTGTCCACTTTGTGCGCGCTGAGCTCGTGCAGACACTGGGTTTGCAGCGTCTGCAGCTGCGCGTGCAACTTTGGGATCTGCAGACACTGGGACTTCAGCTTGTGGATCACGAGCTCGTACTCGTGCTGGATCTGCGAGAGCAGCGGCGCATACACACTGAACGACGCGATGAGTTGCTGGAACACTTGACGAAACACCTGCAGGCGCTGCTGCAGGCACCAGTTGTTCGCACTGATGGCGCCGGCTGGTGGTCGTCGTCCGCCGTTTTCGCCGTCTTCAGCAGCGCCATCACCACGTTGCTCTGTCTGGGCATCTAGTGCGAGTTCGGCGAGCTCGGACGCCACAAACGCCTGCAGCTCCTGCAACAGCAGCGGTTTGGACTTGCTTTCGTCCAGGAGCGACTGCCGCGCGTGCGCTTTTCGCTGCCGAGGCGAGATTGGGCTCGAGAATGAGGTGGCGGTGCTGGCTGGATGTCTCTCCGGAGAGGAGGAAGACGACAGCTGAGTGGTAGTTCCGGCAAATGAGCGCTTGGACGTGGTGATTCGACTCGTCAGCGGCCAGGAATCGACCTGCGCCACGGGATACTCATGCTCGACATACTGGACACCAGTGCGATTCGATTCGTCGCGGTCGTAGCAGCTACTAGCGACGGGATCTCTTGCAGTGCATGGGATCTTTGTCCTCGATGCAGTCTCTTTGCGGGGAAAAGCAGTCGGCAGCGGTTCCAGTGGTGGCAAGGAGGTCGATTGCTGAGCTGCTGGACTCGCAGGAGCTACCGGGGACGACAATGGCGGAGACAGTGCGTGGACGGGTGTCTTGGTTGCCCAGTTCTGGCCGCTGTGGCGTCTTGGGCTACTGCTGCCATTGCCTGGGGATGAGTGCTTCCGCGTTGAACTTCTCGCCGCAGTAATCTCCATCTTGGATCAACCGCACACACACATCGAGTTCTTCAAAGTCCCAACAACTCTCAGAAATAGCTCGCGGGAGACTGTCTGCTGACCTGCTAGTGCTGTCGTTTCACCTCAAAACCACTTGCTACTCGGGTGTGGTCTCGACACGAGTCGGAGCCCGCTGTCAAGGAGGGACTGGAGATGGGGAATGCGCTCGCGATGCAACCGAGCCAGATCATCATTGAAGACGACGATCCGCTGATGAGGGTACGTCACGCTTGTGGTGCATGCTGACTGAAGACAGCTCCGTGGTTTCGCGATTAACCCAGCGTCTGTCTCTTCTGTCATCGTAGGATTATAAAAATGGTACGATGACGCACCAACTTGGCTCGAGCTTGATCGCCAGAAACGCGGCAGAACTAACACGGCTTTGTCCTCCCATTGCGCTTCGCAGCTTCCGTGAAGGACTACCATGCCGCGAAGGACAATTTCGACACCTTGCAGGCCACGGTGGGCGACAAAATGACCGTGACGAGCGACGAGTTCGACGAGATCTTTTCGCTCATCTGCCAGGACCCCACGGAGCATTTCGAGCTCTTTGATTCCTGGGAAGTCGGCAAAGTGAGTGCGGCTTCACTTGTGTGTGTGTGCGGTTCGCATCGGTGCCGATGGACTGGTGATTCCAGTGTTCACGCGTCGCTGTGTTGTTATGACGCAACAGGTGGATGTGATGGAGGTGTTTGCGGTCGTGATCGTGTACTGCAAGGCGCCGATCGAGGTCAAGATCCCGCTTCTCTTCGATCTGTGAGTAGTGCCTTCGTCCTGCTGGCAGTCTCCGCACCATGCAAACAGCTTACCACCTCGATGAATCTGACCCAAACTCGATATCCTCCCCTCAGGTTTGACTTCGATCACTCGAAAGAGATCTCGCAGTCCGAGCTCGTACTGTTGATGCTCTGCACGACCCGCGGTCTCTGCAAAGTCGTCGGTCTCGATCGCCCCGGCACCGACGAGCTCGAGACGCTCGCGACCAACGCGTTTGCGTCGATTGACCGCGACCACAGTGGCGAGATCTCCTTGCAGGAGTTCTCAGAGTGGGCGTTGCGAGAACCAGGTCTGCTGTTGTACCTCAAGCGGTTTGCCGCGACGCGGCTCATCTTCGAGAACCAGGTGCAGTACGACGCGTTGCTCCAGCAGATCTGCAACTCGTTTGTGCAATTCGCGGTCCAGATTGAACAGCGCGATGCGCACCAGGGTCTTCCCTTCCACCACCACCACCAGCAGCTCGCGTGCTCGACGGGCACCTGCAAAGAGGTGATCAAGCGTCATTGTCCGCACACGCAAGAGCGCGAGGTCGAGTACCTCGTCCAGGCGATGCAGACCACGATGGAGAAGCGAAGGAGCATGGCGGCGGATGAGCTCACAAATCCATTGTCACCTTCGCTCCATTGTCACAGTATGGACGCTGGTGGTGGGGACGGCGACGCACTCTTGCCTCAACTGATCTCGATGGACGTCTTTTGCCTCATTGCGGCGTCGTACGTGGCGTTCATCGTCGCCGACGAAGACCAGGAGCACTTGCTCAACCTCGACGAGCTCAAGGTCTTGTTGTGGCTCATCCGCGGGAAGGAACCGACGCCGAGCATTGTCGACAGCTACATGAAGTCCCTCGATCGCGACCACAACGGCGCGCTCAGTGCTCTCGAGTGGGTCACGTTTGCGGTCGAGAATGATGCGCGAACGGGGACGTTGTCGTTCACGACCCAGATCCATTTGCTCTTCACGCACGCGGACCGCAATGGTGACGCGATGTTGACGCTGCACGAGTTGTGCCAAGGTCTCAAACCCATCCTGCTGCAGAACCTGGTGGTCGCCGAAGAGATGGGACCATCTCCAGTGACACACCACCCAGAAGCGATCTGTAAGAACCGCAGAGTGGCGTCCCTCGCACTCGAAAAGCAGCTCAAAGAGCATGCCGATGCGATCAACAGTCTCATCGCGGGGCTCGCGAACGAACTCATGGAGGCACTCGACAAGAACCAGTCGCACCGCATCGAGTGGTACGAGTTCCGCCAGCAAGTTGACTACCTCGAACGGCGCGTCCACGAAATGAAGAGCTACATCAAGGACTTTGTGCTCACGCAGCACGCTTCATGATACTGGAAATGGCTTGTTATCGTAAAAATACAATGCTTTGTTTTGATATATTTTTTGGTGTCAAGATACAGTTGGAAATGATGGTCGGAAAAAGATATGCAAACGTATGGATACAGGAAGAAAAAAAAGAGTTGATTCCCCTCGCGTCTCCCTTTCTTGTTTCTGCTTTCTGGCTTTGTACTTTCCTCGTCGACTCTGGCGCCTAAGCCCAGATCTTGAGTAACGTGTCCCAACTCCCTGTGCAAAGCGCTTGACCCGCAGGGTTCACGCCAAGACACGACACCCGGTTTTCGTGGCCGGCCAGTTGGTAGATGTGCTGGCCGGTGGAGCTGAGTACGTCCCAGCAGTAGCAGTTGTAGTCGTCGTACCCGGCGAACAGGAACCGCCCCGACTTGGAGAACGACACGGATGTGATGCCGCACAAGATCTTGTCGTTGCTAAAGTTGTTGAGCTCCCCGTAGGCGCGCAGGTCAAAGAGACGGCACGACGAATCGTCCGAGCCCGTGCCCAACGCATTGCCGCTGGGGAAGAAATCGACCGAGTTGATGTCGGATTCGTGGCCATGGAACGTGTGCGTGGTCTTGCCCGTGCGGATATCCCACACCTTCGCGGTCGAGTCACACGAGCCCGAGATGAACATGCTCGGGTTGTGCGGATTGATACTCACCGACATCACATCCCCGGCGTGTTCGCGGAAAGTGGTCTTGACTTCCCCCGACTCGACGTCCCACAGGATACAGTTCGAATCCCCCGAGCTCGTGACGATGCTCGTCTCGTCGATGAAGCGGCAGCACGATAAATAGCCGTCGTGTGCTGCGAGTTCCTTCGTGGCGCGCATGACCTGGGCTTGCGAGAGGTGGAAGATCGAGCAGAGGTTGTCCAAGCCGCCACACGCGACCATGTTGCGCTGCTTCTGCTCAAAGGCGCACGTCATGACCCACGACGAGCGCAATGGGATCGCCTGGATCTTGTTGGTCGATTGCGCGTTCCAGACAATCAGTTTGCCATCCTGCGAGGCAGAGACCAGGCTCGAGCTGTCGCCCCCCCACTGCATCGCGTAGATCTTGCCGAAATGGCCCTTCAGCAGTCGACGGCACTTTGGGGCGGCCGGGATCGCCTTGGCGCCGCTCGAGCCGGCCGTCTTGAAGCCCCCGTCGGATTTCGCATCGCGGGTTTTCTCGATCTTGTCTTTCAGCTGCTCGCATTTCTTCTTGAGCTCGGCGACGTCCCCCATGCTGCGTCACTTTACTGGTGCTTGATGCGTAGTGGAAAAGTAGATTGGGTTTCCTGGTACACAAGAGAGAAAAGCAACGACAATAAAAAAAGTGAATACACACACAAGAAACAACAACAACAAAATGCAACCGCATTTGGAAGAGACAGGAGCGACGCACACACGTACAACGCGCATGCGTTTACATACAAAGAGGAGATACAAATACAAACTGTGCGAAGTCTACACATTCGCGACAGCGGTGCAAACAGCAGCAATGACGCATGTGCAGCGTATGCATCATTCTGCGAATCGTATACACAAGAGAGAGAGCCTCACCTTCGTTGAAGTTGCACGAGCTTCTGCGGTGCTGTTGCAGTAGATAGCTGTCGCGCACGCTGTGTCTTGGCGGAGGTGGCGAGCGCTTTGCTTCGTGGCGTGGAGGCGGCGCGTCTTTGAGAACGAGGTGCCGCTTCACTCGTATGCAGAGATGTTTGCTGGGCTCGAGTGCGACGTTTGGAGCACCTCCAGTTTTTTTCTTTTTCCGTTTTCGTTTCTTTCTCTTGAGGATGTGTGTGGATATTTTTATCCAAAAGCATTCGCGTAATTTACCATTCTTTACTTGCACAGGGAAGCAAAACTGGTCGGATATACAGACAGATCGGTAGTTTACTGGAAACACTGAAATGTTTCTGGTATTTTTGGAAAGAAAAATAGATGACAGAAACGACAATTTGCAAGAAAACGTTATCGCGACCAGCAGCAACAGCAGCAAAAATGGAAGGAAAAGAAGATAAAAAGAAAGAAGAAGAAATGAACGCGAAACGACTCGCACAGATACTTGAGCGACATCGGTATTGGATTGTGCATATCGGTACGATACCGGTATTGTGACAATGTACCCATTTTCCCTCAATTTTGACCATTCTTGATCAGGAATGGATCGAGAATGGGGACAGCGGATGCAGCATGCGAGCGATGCACAACCGACGAGAGTGGGACAGACAAAGAGCAGACTCCCTCCCATTTCTACGCAGATCGCACGGAACACGGGAGATCTCTGGCGGGTGTAGTCGCTGGTGGCGCTGTCGAGAGACCTGATGACACCACAGGCAGCGAGGAATCGTTGCCATGGTCATGGAAGTCATAGGTGCTGAGTTTCGGGTTCTCGTTCGAGTAGCTGCTGATTGTCTCCAACAAGCTGGATGACGGCGCAGAGTGAGGCGACGGGATCGATCGGGTCGAGTTCCAGATCGAGGTGCCGCCGTCACTGTCGTGGCGACGATGACCGCTTTCATGCACTTCATCGATCGCGATGGTCAGTGCGCTCGTCTGGTTGGCCGTGTGCAGACAGCGCGTGCAGAACACCATGTCTTTCTGCATGACGCCGCGTTCAAAAGGAGACAAGAAGTTCAGCTTCCTCTTCACGCGGCAGCGGGTACACACTTTGCCCAAGCAGATGCGGCAGGATTTCTTGACACCGAACGTCCACGTGAACGTGCGCTCGCACACACTGCACACCTCGCGCTGCCGCACGCGCACCGTCGACGCCGTGTTGTTGAGCAGCCAGTTGAGCTTCTTCATTTGCGCACAGCGGATGTTCTTCCACGACTGCAGCACAGATGCAGCAGTGCACCCCACCGCGACACTCGATGGCACCCCGCCACAAGGATCGACAAAGGACTTGACGAAAAGCTCGACGTCACCTGGACGGCGCTCAGGGTACAGCGCGCAGGTCGACAGGTTCGCACGCACGATACTCAACTCATGCAGCTCGCGGACGCCTGGGACGTCGACGGAGTGCTGGACGTGGTAGCCGATGCGTTGTCCCGCGTTTGTGGTCGCGATGCCGGTCGACTCCAAGTACACAAAGTCGCGGAAGCGCACGAGTGGTCCCATGACGATCGGTCTGCCTTTCACATGCCACTTGAGCGTGAGTGACCGCATCGGGTCCTGCTTCGTGGGCTTGACGATCGCCGCGAGCACGTTGCAGTCGACCATGCGGTCGTCGAGGTACGAGGATTTGGTGCGCATGAGCTCTTGGGTGTTGTTGATCACGCCGTACATGACGTCGTCCAGCTGGCCGTTGAGACTGCCCACCGCCATGACCAGCGGCAGCGAGTTCGGTTCGCCGTCTTCTTTCGTCGAGTGGTCGTCGTGGCGCTCCTTGTACACCGTGACATTCTCACGGCGCGCAGCTTTACGCCACCGAGTCGAGTCGATCGTTTCGCTCTGTTTGTCGGTGAAGTCGCGGTATTGCTGGAGGATCTCTTCGACGAGCACATCCGAGAGGTTCTCGAGCGCCTTGGCGTCCTCTTTCGAGAGTATGACTTGGGGGAAGATATCGCCAGGTAGCGGGAACTTCATCGCTCGCTTGCGGTGGGATGCTTTGGGTTGAGGGATGGATCGACGCTAGAAGACGCAGATTTGGAAATGGTCGATCGGGAGAGAGGAAGGAAACCGTCGTCGCCATGGTGGGATGAGCAGTTCTTGCATTGGACTAGGTTCGCCAGGTGGAGGTGGCGTTGGAGCTGTTTCCTGGCATCATCCCCAGCCATACTCGTTCGCATCCCGATTGCGATATCACACCCCGAGCGCTGACAAGGTAGTTTCGCCACCGCGGATGGCGCCAGGGGTTTGCTGCGTGCGAGGACTTGCCTACGGGTGCGTCTGACCACGGAACGCTTCCACTGCATACTGCATCCACACCAAGCTCATCGCATAGCAGCATTGAGGAGCTCCGTCGTGTTCCTGCGTGAGCATGCCGAACCCTCGTCTGCGGAGGCACTTGTCACGGCACTATGATATACTTTCGGAAACGAGAACATTATGCTGTTTTCCTACCCCTGCTGCATGCAACCTACGCTAAGGGAACGACAAGCTCAAAGTTCTCGATCGCCTTGCCCTCGCCTTCGAGGGCGTCACATTCGGCAAACGTGGATGCACACGCGCGCGTCACAACAAGGACGCAGCGGGTGCAAAGCGTCAGGGTGGTCTCGCGCGCGTCTTTTTGAAGCTCAGTGTGCTCGTGCACGAGTTTGTTCACGCGACAGAGCGAGCATACGCGCTGATCGCAGATGCGGCAGTGGTCCTCTTGCTCCGATGTGGTGAGCGACGACACGCTACCGCTCTCACTTTCCGAACAGACTGCACACTGCGACGACGCAGAGGGTAGCAAAGTATCAGCTGAGACCGAGTCATGGGGAGCTCCCGACACCGCGGCATTGATGGTCGGAGTCTGGGTTTGCTTGGAGCGCAGCATCCGCGCGAATTTCTTCATCTCGGCGCAGTGCAGGTTCCTCCACACCGTCACGGACACCTCTGCCGCTGATGCCGCAGCAACACTCGCAGGGATCCCCTTCATGAACTCCGCCTGTCCGCGCGCAAACACTTCAACCGCGTCATGCTTGCGTTGACGAAACAGATGGCAAAAGGAGACCGAGGTGCGGACAATGTGTAGCTCCCGGAGTTCTCGGATCGCAGGCAACTCCACTGAGTGGTGCACGTGGTATCCGATGCGCTCTCCATTCGGCGTCTGCGCGAAACCAATCGACTCGATGTAGACGGTGTCTCGTGTCAGCGTCCCCACAAGTGAGATGTCTCCTCGCACTGTCCACTTGATGCTGAGTTCTCGGAAGGGGGACTTTGGCGTGGGCTTGATGATCGACGCGAGCACCTCGGAGTGGACAAAGCCGTCCTCCACGAACGCCGACTTGAGCGCCATGGCTTCGGTGGTCGGACTTAGTGCGCCGTACATGACGTCGTTGAGATTGCCAGGGATCCTGCCAACCGTGAGGATGTGTGGCGTCGTCTTGGTGGTTGCCTCATCGTCAGCGTCGTCGACAGCGTCACCTGTCACCCCGCTTGTAAAACTAGTTATAATATGGCTGCTCCTGGCTTTGCGATCTCGATACACACGCATGTCGTCGCGCTGCTTGATCTTCATCCACCGGTGCTCGTCGACGATCCCATTGTATTTGGTGAGGTGTTCGTGGTACTGCGCCATGGTTTTCTTCACGACCGCTTCGGCGATGGACGCGAGCACGTCTTCGTCTTCTTCCGAGAGCTCCAGCGCTGGGAACGTGTTCGCTGGCAGTGGGAGCTTCATGATTTGTTTCGGTTGCTCGCGAATTCGGGAATGGAGGAAATGCAGAGCGGAGAGCTTTTTTGTTTTGCAAAGCAGTTTACATACGGTCGCGCCGCTGCAAATCTCACTCGGTCGTCCTTGAAAACGAGACGACGAAGTGAGAAAATGATGGTGACGAAACAGGAAAACCGCAGACGTCACACGGACGGACTCAGTACGTTCGAAGTGTCGTTGAATGGTGTTCGGAGCCACGCTCCGACGCTGAGCAGAACCACATCCCCACCGAGGAGTCTGCTCTGTGAGATGCTCCGTTGCGTCCGAGAGTCGCTGTCAAGCAAGACGCACACACACAATGACTCGGAACCGCGTTCCAAACTGTCTGCACCATCCGTTCGACTATTCTTTCTCTCGTCGCTGCTCATTAATATCGCTTCGCAGGTACGGATTCCAATCACACTATTCCCACCTATTGTAACAACGCTACGCCTCGACGTACTACTATCCCCACCAACAACACTACACGTGACCGCCACTGAACGAGTCGACGCCAAGACCGAAGTCGTAGTTGTCGGTCGGCTTGCCCTCGTGCTCGAGAGCGTCATACTCGGCAAATTTGGCCGAGTTCGCATGTGCGGCGGTGAGCACGCAGCGGGTGCAAAACGCCATGTTGGTCTGGCTCAAACCTTTCGCCAGCTCCGTGCGCAAGTGCACGCGTTTGTACACGCGGCACTTGGAGCACACGCGCTGACGACAGATGCGGCAGTGTTTCTCTTTCGTCGACGAACCGAGCGACGCTATCCGACCGCCGACGCTTGCCGAGCAGAGCGCGCACGTTGACGGCGTCGACGATGAAGAAGACGATCCAGAGGACGAAGAGTTCCTGGACAGCGCGTCCGATGCGGTACTGCTCGCGCTTGATGGCCAGGTTTGTCTGGAGCGCATGATCCGCGTGAGCTTCTTCATCTCGGCGCAATGCACATTCTTCCACACCGACACCGACACCTCCGCCGACGTGGCCGCAGCAAGACTCGCCGGCGCGTCCCCCATCGGCTCAATCAACCCCCGCACAAACACTTCCACGGTGTTCTCCTCCAGCTGACGAAACAAATGGCAAAACGAGATCTTGGCGCGCACGATATGGAAATCCAAGAGCTCGCGGATCGCAGGCAACTCGACCGAGTGCTGCAGGTGGTACCCGATGCGCTCGCCATTCGGCGTCTGCGCAAAACCTATCGACTCGATGTACACAGTGTCGCGCGTGCGCAACACGGCGTTGACGAGCATCGGGTGGCCTTTCACCGTCCACTTGATGCTCAGCTCTCGAAATGGCGACTCCTGTGTTGGCTTGATGATCGACGCCAGCACCCCCCAGTCGACGAAGCCGTCGTCCACGTACGCCGACTTGAGCACCATGTCCTCCGCGGTCGGGTTCAGCACGCCGTACATGACGTCGTCGAGGTTGCCCTGGATCGTGCCGAACGTGAGCATGAGCGGCATCACCTTGGTTGGGTCCCCGAGGTCGTCCGAGTCCGTCGCATGCTGATTGCCGCTGCGTTCCCGATACACATGCACGTCTTCGCGCTGCTTGATCTTCTTCCACCGGTGGTCGTCGACGATCCCACTGCGCTTGGCGAGGTGCTCGTGGTACTGCGCCATCGTTTTCTTCACGAGCATCTCGGCGATGTATTCGAGTGCTTCTTCGTCTTCTTCCGAGAGCTCCAGCGCCGGGAACGTGCTCGCCGGCAATGGGAACTTCATGCTTGCCTGTCTGCTTGTCTACTTGATGTATGCCGGCACTGGAAAGCCAACACAGACACAAACACGTTTGGTCGGTGCGTTTGGATACTTGCTTGGATGGCGCGACTCTTTGCTCGTTTGGCGAAAAGCTGAACGCGACCGAAGAGTTTGGGGAGCGACTGGGCCAACAGCATTGAGGACCCTTTTTGGTCTGTGTGAGAGAGAGAGTGTACGCCACTCGCATGAAGACGTGACGAGTGGATGACGCTATTGCGACCAGGTCCAGCAAGCACGCACAACTCCGATTCTATGAAAGCAAGCATCCAGTCTTTACAGGGGTATTGCGGTGAAATGGTAGAAATCCGCCAACGCGCAGCATCGCAATGCATAGAATGAGCAAATGCATGCGTTTGTTTAGTAGACGGAGGGATCCCGCGCGTAGAAAAGCTCGGGGTCCACGATATCCTTCCGACTGCATTCCGATCGTGTGGTGATGCATCATCGATGATGATGATGGAAAGAGTGTGTGTGTGTGCCAGAAACCTCTTCTATCAGCGCACTCAACCCTCTTCGTTTAACATGCAACGGACCTATGCAGCTGACACAATAGCGCAGACGCTGTTGGACCCCTCGGTGTCTCGACTCGCAACCTGCAAAACAGAATCGGTCGTTCTTTGTCCAGACGGCTGTTGTTGCATCGCAGCATCTCGCTCTGCGGACTCGCGACCGAAAGCACGAGCGATTCGGAAGCCTGGGAATCCAGCAAGTCAAGCCGATGGTGGATCGACACACGCACTCCTTCGCGCTTCGCATCGAGATGGCGCCATCAGCGATGCAAAACGCGCACTGCACCTGCACTTTTTGCATCCACAGCGACCAACCCTTTTGCAATGCGAGACATCGCTCGACACGAATATGAAACTCCGGGATCCACGACAGATGCGACCCACTCTGCTTCGCAAGCTCCTTTCCCACACAGATACCACGACATTACATTTCACAATACGAATACTAATGATACACATCTGACTCGACTTGCCACTTAGACCGCAAAGGACGAGTCGGACGAGAAACTCGTCGGCGGCGTGGAGCTGCTCCCCGTCGTCAGGAACAGCGAGTCGTCAAGCGTGGCGCGGATGCCGCCAATCTCATCGGCAGCGACCTCGATGGCACTGGTGCTCAACGCGCGCTCCACGCACCGCACGCAAAAGGAAAACTTGGTCTGCGAGACTCGGTTGTACATCAGCGACGAGATGAAGCTCAGCTTCTTCGCCACGCGGCACTTGGAGCAGATCTGGTCCAAGCACACGGCGCAGCACTTCTTGGAGCTCTTCAGACCAAACGGCGACCCAAGGTGCTGCGAACAGACCCCGCAGTCGGTAGCCTCGAGCGCCAAGACGGGACGAATGGACTTCGCGGTGCGTACCAGCCACGTGAGCTTCTTCATCTCGGCGCAGTGGATGTTCGCCCACACCGAGACCAACGCTTCGGCTGCCGACATCGCACTGATAGCCGGCGGCACATCCCCCAGCGGGTTCAACATCCCGCGCATAAATACATCCACGATCTCGGTCGTTTTCTGGCGGTAGATATAGCAGAACGACACATTGGCACGCACGATCTCGTGCTCGACCAGCTCATGCACGCCCGGTAGCTCGACGGAATGCATCAGCTGGTAGCCGATGCGCTCGCCCGACTTGGTGGACGCGATCCCCGTCGACTCGATGTACACCACATCGCGCATGCGCACCACGGGGGTCATGATCAGTGGGTTGCCCTTCACACTCCATCTCAGAGTGAGCGACCGCAGCGGGTCCTCGAGGCTCGGTTTGATCAGCGTCGCGAGCACAGACCCGTCGAGAAACCCTTCTTCGGCATACGACGACTTGACGCGCATCGACTCGGTGGTCGGATTCAGCACGCCGTACATGACGTCGTGGAGGTCTCCCACGATCGTGCCGACTCCCATGAGCACAGGGATCGTGCTGCCATAGCTGAGGCTGTTCGTGCTGCGAGTGAACGCAGCGTTGCTACCACTCGCGGGACGCTCTTTGTACACCTTGATGTCTTCGCGCTGCTTGACTTTCTTCCAGCGCTGAGTGTCGACCACTCCCCGACGCACTACTTCGTGGTCGTGGTACTGACCGAGCGTTTTCTGCACGAGCAAGTTCGAGAGCGCTTCGAGCTCGTCGATATCTTTCTGTGGGAGCTCGAGCTTTGGGAAGGTGGTCGCGGGCAGCGGGAATTTCGTCATGAATGCCGACGACGGTGCATCCATGCAGCGAGAAAGGAGAGAGAAGAGGCTGCCGATATCTAGGGAGGCTTCACACAAACGAGAAAGAGCTCAGCCTCTAGCGCCTCTGGCGACCTGTCGTCGACACACTGAAGATCTGGAAATGCCGAGCTGAGACGTTTGAGTCAGACTGACGCTGGGTGTCAACCACCGAATGCGTTCGTGTGGATGGATGGGAGGAAGAGGGTGGATGATGGGCACATGGCGGGCGTTAGAGTTGGCCGAGGCACGTGGGGTGGGAAAACCCACAGCAGGCGAGCTCCAGGAGCTCAGGCTCGTCTCGCGAACCGAAGGAAGAGAGAAAGAACAGGCGCGTAGTTGTCAAAGCCACTCAAACCAAATCCCTCGTTCCTATCTTTTCCCGCCGAACGCGAGGATACAAAACACAGCAGCAGCACCTGCATGCGCATTTGAAAAAAGTCACCATCAACGTAAAAACTATAAAACGCAGCGCAACGTCGCTTTGCCTGAGGCGCGACAGCCTCATCGACGCAAATCGATGCGTGATCCGACAGCCTGTGCGCTGCAGCAGCGTCCCGCAGGATGCGGGACGCTGCTCGTGGCTGCCGATCCTGCTGCCTGACATCGTTTCGCGAAAAGAGCTCCAGCCTGCAGACAGCAGAGTGCGTGTCGTGTACAGAGCAGATCCACATACTGAAGTAGTTGGCATCTGCCATCCATGCGCAAGTGCGCACTTGGGTTTGCACTTGTTGGGTGGACTCGCGCTCGAAGCGGAAGTGCGCGGTTTCACGTTGAAGCGTACGAATATCGCCAGCCAATGCGCATCAGCGACCGGTCCTTGTCTCAAGTAGGATGAGCGTCCGCTTCTGCCAACCAAGTGCTGCATGGCTATCCGCCTCAGGAGTCGTTCGAACGCACGCGGTTCATTCCCTTTTTTGCGTTCAGTCATCCGCCCACTCGAGCACACTCATTTAATTCAATCTCGCCTTTCCTACGAGTCTCAGTGTCCTTTGTTTGCTCTACCCGTTTATAAAATCGAACAGTCCGGAGCCATTCGATTCCCTCCGCAAACCGATCGGTGCCACACTCACAAATGTGTGGAGGATGATGATGATGACTGCGCACTATTTTTTCGAAGCAGCACGTCATTCGCCACGGCGAGTATGCATGCATGCATGCACGATCCCTTCCCGTCTTTCCTTCGACTGCATGGTGCGTCAACGCTCGCAGACACAAGGAGTGTTGTCCATTGTGCGCCAAACCGACCCACACACACACACACACACATCCAGCACCGCATTCGAGGACACGGCTGGGTCCCGCTCGCTGCAAGCACACTGCCACGCAAGTCATCTCACGAGCCGAATGCGATTCGCGAGCAGTCAACCGCAACAATCGCACAAGAAACGAGGACAACGGATGACAAACGCACGCAAAAAGGCATCAACGAATGGAATCAACGAGTTTAGCAAACACACAAGATACAACTCACTCACTCACACACTCACTGCCACGATCAGTTGAAGTACAAAGACGCCTCGGTTGATATCAGCGAAGAACTTGAATCCTTGCTGAAGCGACTCGACGAGAAGTCCGAGAAGCTCTGTTCGGGGTCCGCGATTTCCGATGTCGCCACGTGCGCCGAGCTGATTTTACACGCTCGCTGGACGCAGCTGATACAAAAAGTGGTCTTGCGTTTCATCACTTCGTCCGAGTATCGGGTCGTGAAATAAATCGGATGCGTCACTCGGCACTGCGAGCACACTCGGTCGAGACAGATGCGGCAAATCTTGCCTTTCGACGTCGACATGATGCGCGTTAGCCCGGACGACTGCAGGTTTTTGGTGCACACCCCACAGGATGGCGATTGCTGCTGGGTAGTGTTCGAAGATCTGCTGGTTCGGGTCAGCCACGCCAGTTTCTTCAGTTGAGCGCATTGCACATTCTTCCAAAGCGACACGGACACCTCAGCAGACGTGAGCGCTGCGAGACTCGCCGGAGCATCGCCCATTGGACAGATCAAACCCCGCACGAACACCTCGACAATATTCTCCTTGCGCTGGCGAAACAAGTGGCAAAACGAAATCTTCGCGCGCACGATATTCAGATCGATCAACTCTCGGATATCCGGCAGATCGATCGAGTGCTGCAGATGGTACCCGATGCGCTCCCCTTTGTCGGTCTGCGTGATTCCGATGGACTCGATGTACACAGTGTCTCGGATGCGCAGCACCGTGCCGACCAGAAAAGGGTGACTCTTGACAGTCCATTTGATGCTCAACTCTCGAAATGGATCATCTGGGGACGGTCGAATCAGCGACGCGAGGACACTCCAGTCGACAAACCCGTCTTCGACATACGCCGACTTGAGCTTCATGGCTTCGACAGTCGGGTTGAGCGCGCCGAACATCACGTCGTCGAGACTGCCGTGGATCGTGCCAACAGTGAGCATGAGCGGCATCGCTTGCGAAACGCCTCCGACGGGAGCGTCACCGGCGACTCCGCTGTTATTGGGCACCGCGGTTGGGTTGCGTTCACGGTACACTCGCACATCCTCGCGCTGTTTGATCTTTTTCCACCGCTTCGTGTCGACGATCCCGTTGTCGTCTTCGCGATGCTCTTGATACTGCTTGATCGTGTCTTGAACGAAGGAATTTGCCAGCGTCTCGAGCGTTGCCGCGTCGTCTTGCGAGAGGTTCAGTGGAGGAAACGTGTTCGGTGGCAATGGGAACTTCATCTTCTAGTGCCAGACCTGAGTCGGGTGGAGTGTCAACGTCGTGGAGAAATGGGGAATGCGAAGGGAAGGTTTGAATCGAGATTTCCACGCGTTCGAGGGGATGCTGGTAGGATACTTGCTTTTGGGATCACACCCTTCCGGAGGATGGCATGACCTTCCTGGAGAGCGTAAGGAGGACGACAGAGGAAAAAACGAACGATCGGCAGAAATGCAAAAGAGACCCCCGCGCCGATAAAGATTACCGCCATTTCCGTCAACTTTTGATTCAGAAAGGCGACCGAGAACCGCCGCTATTGGACGGTGGATCCATTTCGCTGAACAGTATCTGAGCAGCACATCTTGTTGGCACTTTCTCTTCGTCGGACGAGAGGTACGTGGCACGAAACAGTACAACTGGCAAATCTGGCTCGCACTCCGAGATGCATGCAATTTGAAGATCGGCAATCACAGATTACGTCCATATACCGCAGCAGAAACGCCGATCCAATGACCGTATGTCCTCTCTATCGAGTCGATTTCGACATGTCATAGTTTGTAAAAGCGTGGTGTTAGATTTTGGTTGACATGAAATGATCATCCACCGATTTTGGTGCTGCGTATTTTCTCCTTTTCGCGATGCTGATATAGTGGGGGGAGTGAACTGCAGCATAGGGTACGTGACAGATCCAGTCAGGACCGAATGCTTGCCCACTGCGCTTGAAGTATTGCACGTCCCATTGGACGTTCAGCGGTCGTGTGCTCGACTTGCTGCATGTGCGTGAGGATTTTACTGTGTGTGCGACGACGACAACTCGGATGAAGCGACCGACAGACTCAGTTTCATATCGCTGCTGCTAGAAAACGTCTCGGACTGTTTCTGGTCGCTTTCGAGCATCTCCGATAATGCGATTTGTCTCGCGCTCGTTCGACGTGCTCGCTGGATGCAAGCTGTGCAGAATGTCGACTTCTTTTGAAGAACGCCGTCCGAGAGTGACGTCGTGAAGCAAATCGGATGCGTCACTCGACAGCGCGAGCACACTTTCCCAAAACAGACGCGACAGGTTTTCTCTTTCGATGACATGAGGCTGACCCCCGCCTTGAAGCTCTTCGTGCATACCGCACACGAGGACTGTGGGTGCATTGTGCTCCCAGACTCGGCGCTTGAGCGCACCAGCCATGCGAGCTTCTTCATCTGAGCGCAGTGCATGTTCTTCCAGATCGAGATACAAAACTCAGTGCCACTGATGGCGGTAATGCTTGCGGGAGCGTCCCCCATCGGTCGGATGAGTCCGCGGACATACAGCTCGACCGTGTTCTCCTTGCTCTGACGAAACAAGTGGCAGAAAGAAACCTTGCCGCGCACGATATTGAGCTCGTGCAATTCTCGGATCTCGGGGATATCGACCGAGTGTTGGAAGCAGTACCCGATCCGTTCGCCGTCCCTGGTCTCCGTAAAGCCAATCGACTCGAGATAGACCAAGTCTCGAACCCGCATCACGGCGCCGACCAGGTGCGGGTGGCTTTTGACAGTCCATCGGACACTGAGCTCTCGGAACGGCTCTTCAGGGGACGACTTGATCATGGATGCAAGCAGTGCCCAGTCCACGAATCCGTCTCCGACGTACGCAGTCTTGACCTTCATAGCTTCTTCGGTCGGAGTGAGGAAGCCGTACATGACATCATCTAGACTCCCCTGGAGTGTGCCGGTGGTGAGCAAGACTGGCATGGCTTGCGAGCTTTCATCGAGAAAGCGAGCATCTTCTTGAGTGGCTCTGCTGGAGGTGGTGGCTCTCGTTGTTGCAACATGCGAGTACTCGCGGTACACTCGGACGTCTTCGCGCTGCTTCATCTTTTTCCACCTAGTCGTGTCAACGACACCGTGGTTCGCGAATCGATGCTCCGAGTAGTGCTCCATGGTTTCTTGCACGAAGAGGTCTGCCAGCGCCTCCAACGCCGCCGCATCCTGTTGTGAGAGTTCGAGACGCGGGAACGTATTTGGTGGGAGTGGGAACTTCATTGCATGTGGAGTGCTGGCGTCGGAGCCTTGTGTGCGGTCCGATGTGTAAATGGCGAAGTGGTCGCTGGAAACACGAAAGCAGCAGCACGCTGGTCAGCGTCCCCACTTCTGTGCGCATACCGTGCAGTCGAGCCATGATACGGGGAAACGATTTGCACAAATGACGTGATGAAACAATGGCTGCTGGACCTTCGCAAGTGTCCAATTGCAAGATTCAACTTGGAAACGCTCGCAGTATTGTGCGGGATCGCAGCGGTTTTGCCTGTGAATGCCTCGCTCCAGCGCTTCAGAGCACGGTCCATGGAGCTCTCGGGTCAAAGACAGGACATGTCCAGATGCAAAGTCTTCCAGTGATCGAATACACTGGCGTGCGATATCTGGTCTCCCCTGCACACTCGAGCGCTCTACTAGACGACTGAGCGAGTCGGATGAGCGCCTCCGTCCCCTTTGGAATAGAGTTCACTCGACAATCCTTGAGGATTTGCAGTCCAGGATCCAGACGTGACAGACGATGCTGTGACCAAGCGGGACTATTTGCAGACTTTACGTCAAAGGAGTGGCACAGGAGGAAGAGCGAGATTCGCTGCGGCACCAGATTCTTCTTGACACGTAGCATTCCTACCAGGGATATCAGACGCACAACAGAAATACAAGACTTGGAAGTCGTGTTTGTGCGCGGTTGCGCTGCGCGTGTAAAAGTAAAGGGAAAACGTTGGTGGCGCGAACTCGAAGAGCCACGTTTGTGAGCCACAGTGAGCATTATATATACAAATGGATACAGTGAACCTTACTCACACAGCGACAGTAAACACTCATCAGTTGCAGAAAGACGATACCTCGGTTGGGACCGCAGACGAGCTCGAATTGCTACTTACGCGGCTAGCTGTCAAATCGAAACTGCCAGTTTCGGGCCCTAATATCTCCGCCACAGCGACATGGACTGGATCGGTTCGACTCGCGCGTTGCATGCAACTCGTGCAGAATGTCATCTTTCGCTGGATCACTTCGGGTGAGTACACTGAAGTGAAGTTGATTGTGTGCGTCACGCGACAGTGGGCACATGCAGGTTCGAGGCACAGCTGGCACATCTTGTCTTTCGACGTCATGACGCCGAACCCCGACTTCACGGTTTTCGAGCACACGCTGCACCCTTGCGACCGCGAATGACCGGAGTTGGTCGATTTGGACGTACGCACGAGCCAAGCCAGTTTCTTCATTTGAGCGCAATGCACATTTTTCCAGACAGACACCGACACGTCCGCTGCAGTCAAGGCTGCGAGGCTCGCTGGCGCGTCTCCCATAATACTCAGCAATCCGCGCACGAACACTTCCACCACATTCTCCTTGCGCTGGCGGAACAGGTGGCAAAAGGAGACCTTGCAGCGGACGATGTTGTACTCGCGCAGCTCTCTGGCGGCGGGCAAATCAACCGAGTGCTGCAAATGGTACCCAATGCGCTCTCCGTCGCTCATCTGCGTGATGCCAGTCGACTCAATGTACACGGTGTCGCGGAGGCGCATTACTGCTCCGATTAAAAGGGAGTGGCCTTTGACTGTCCACTTGATGCTGAGTTCTCGAAAAGGATCTTCTGGAGACGGCTTGATGAGCGAAGCGAGGACGCCCCAGTCTACAAACCCGTCGCCGACATACGCAGACTTGAGCCTCATCGACTCGGTCGTCGGGTTGCTCACACCATACATGACATCGTCGAGGTTGCCAGGGATCGTCCCGAACGTCATCAAATGCGGCATATCCTGCGATTTCTCTGCACATTCATGCGCGCCACCACGCGATCCGCCGGAGTTGCTGCTTGCCTCGGGATATCGCTGACGGTACACGCGCACGTCTTCGCGTTGCTTGATTTTCTTCCATTGGCTCGTATCCACGACGCCGTTGTGGATGTAGAGGTGGTCTTGGTACTTCAGGATGGTTTCCTGGACGAAGTAGTCTGCCAGCGACTCCAGCGTGGTAACGTCTTTTGGAGTGAGTTCCACTGGATCAAACGTGTTTGGCGGCAGTGGGAACATTGCTAAGACTTGGGAGCTACGTGCAAGGAAGTAGGCGGAATTTAAAGTGAGCCGAGTGGTCGTGGTGCCACGACAGGAGTCTTTCGAGAACCACAGGAGCGTGATGTCAATTCCTGGAACTTTTCTCTGGGATCTGTTGATCTTAGTTTATAAAGAAACCGCCCGGGACAGCTGCAATGCGTCGCATCGACTTTGGCTGCAACATAGAGCGACGGATGAAAAGGGAGAGGCGTTATCATCTTCTTATCGCAGCGGTGGATCTTTCGATTTGTCGATTTAATGTGTCCAGACGTGTTCCCTCGAAATGGGATAGTGCAGTCGTCGGATGCGAGAGAATGCGACTTGGGTTCAGTTGGTTCGCAAGGTGGCGGCACCACGCGGTGCATTACTCCCGTCATCTGGAGCACCAGCACTTGGTCGCCAATGCATTGCCTACAGACAGCAGCTGAAGAAGCAATGCGGATATGCTCGTTGGATCGCCTGCGGGCGTTGCGCAGCGGATGAAGCGAAAAGGATTCGATCGACGAGATTCGGAATGGTCCCCCTATTTTGCATAAAGTCGTCTCGCTTCTGCTATTCATCAAAGGATCCGTCGTCCAACGTGTTCGCCTGGTTCACAGTAGATGCAGCCACAAACACGCTGTCATTGGAAGCCAGAGAGTGCGAATCGATTCGCGGAGATGTGTCGATGACGTGCGGCAATGCCCAGACATCTTCGTGATTTGCTGCGAGCCCTGACGTACCCCCTCTTCTCGCCCCCTATCACACACACCCTATAGAAAGCGAAGAGAGAATCTAATCCGGCAACCTTCGCTCTGTCCATCGAAAGTGTAGGGAGAACGGGCAAATGAGCAAGCAATGTCTCGATAATGATCGTCAACGGCATACTGTGCGTTTCCAGACGCCTAGTCTCTCGCATTGCCGTTCGCATTGCCGTTCTCATTACCGCTCGACATCGAAACGTTGAAGAGTTGCCGAGCCCTTGCCCTCAGAAATCAGAACGTGAAACAGTCGCGGATGTTGAAGTCTTACCGAGCTCGCGCTGCATCCAATCGGAACGCAGAGAATAATGCTCCACCTCGATTTTGCTCAAATGTTAAATATGCGGCAATATCCACTGCTGGTTTCTTGCTGGTAGTGTCGCTCCAAACGCCACGACTGACCAACGTATTCCTTTTCAGTGGTGCATTCGATAAAGGGTATCGTAAATGTAACCGCGAACTCGCACATCGATACATCCTCGGATTGCTGGAAAGCTCGGCTGAAGAAAAGAGCGACTTTCCTTATTGAAGCCAAAAACGCTAGCCAATGGGATCCGATGACGACCTTCCCTACGCACCCGTGTGCTGTTTCGCCACTGCCACTGATTTCCCAGTACACTCGGCGCTGCTGCATCGCAAACTCGGTGCAAACGCCTTTCATGCAACGCTGGACGAAACTCATACACTGCTGCTCTGCGCAGCATTTCTTTGGGAGAACATATATTTTTGAATCGAACACGCATACGACTACGATTTACCTACTCCAGCACGTGCATTCAACGAGATGAGGACTCGGATGGTGCCATGGACGAAGTTGACGCCTTCCGGTAGAGCCGCGAGGACAGCGTGGACGAACCACGCTCGGTCTCCAGCATTTCCGCCACCATGACATCTCTCGAACTGGTTTGGCGCGCGCGCCGCACACATGCGGTGCAAAACGTCATCTTCTGCTGAATCACTTTGTCGGAATACGCCGACGTGAAACAAATCGGATGGGTCACTCGGCACCGTGAGCAGATTCGCTGCAGACAGATTTGGCAGTTCTTGTCTTTCGAGACCATGTTGCTCAAGCCCGATCTGAGGCTCTGAAGGCAGACTCCGCACGCCGACGATCGCTCTCGACCATTGATCGACGCTGTGCTTGTGCGTACCATCCACGCGAGCTTCTTCATCTGCGCGCAGTGCATGTTCTTCCAGATCGACACACAAAACTCGGACGCAGTGATGGCGACTAAGCCTGCAGGTGCGTCCCCCATGGCGCTGACGAACCCACGCACGTACAACTCGACCACATTTTCTTTCTTCTGGCGGAACAAGTGGCAAAACGACACTTTGCCACGCACGATATTGAGCTCGTGCAACTCTCGGACATCGGGCAGATCCACCGAGTGTTGGATCGTGTACCCAATGCGCTCGCCCTCCTTGGTTTCCGTGAAACCAATCGACTCGAGGTACAAGTTGTCGCGAACGCGCATCACGGCGCCGACCAAGAACGGGTGGCCCTTGACATTCCATCGCACACTGAGCTCTCGGAACGGATCGTCTGGCGACGGTTTGATCAAGGAGGTGAGCATCGCCCAATCGACAAAGCCGTCGCCGACATACGCGGACTTGATCTTCATGGCCTCCGGGGTGGGACTGGAGAAGCCGTACATGACGTCATCGAGCGTGCCTTCGAGTGTGCCCACGGTGAGCAGGATCGGCATGGACTGCGTCGCTTGGGTGTCGTGTTCGAGATCAGCGTTGGATGTGGTGGTTCCTCTGCTCGCCGCCGCCAAATGCGTGCGATCGCGGTAGACGCGCACATCTTCGCGCTGCTTCATCTTCTTCCACCGCGTCGGATCCACGACGCCCTCATGGACATGGCGATACTCCGAGTAGTGTTCCATTGTCTCTTCGACGAAGAAGTTGCCGATCGACTCGAGCATAGCGGCATCCTGGTGAGAGAGGTTCAGCGGCGGGAATGTGTTGGGTGGAAGTGGGAACTTCATCTCGACTCGGGAGTGGATGCGCGAATGGACAGACTTGTGTCTTCTCTCTGTCTGTGTGTGCTTGTTCACAGGGAGAGGGAAATGGGAAAGTGAGCGACATGCTGACTTGCTGACTGGTAGTTCAGCCAGGGGAGGTAGTATTGTAGCTTTTCGTGCGCTGCTCTCTGATGACCGAATGCGCGATCGCTACGTTGAAATATCAGTCAAGATGGACAGACAGATCAGACGGGACTCGGTCGACCTTCGAGTGTGCGATTGTATTTTACTTTTTTGAGATGGTACTTTCCTACCGGATCGCGCATGTTTCTGCGATCGCCTTTGGGTGTCGAATGCGAGTTTCACTGCATGACTGTCGAGCGACAGCATGAGTCCTTTCCCACTCACTCAATTGGTATCTTCCTGCGATGCACTGTGCATTGATCCCACCTTCACCTACCATCGTCTGTCCTGAACTTCCCACCCAGGTTCGCATACGTGGTCATGCCTCCCTGCACTTTCCAGGATCACAAATCAAGTCAATGTGGTACCCACTGGTGATGGGCGACAACGTAACACGCAACGAAGCCAATGGTGGCCACCGATCAATCCGATACCAGCACATGTGTTGTCTGCAACGCAAATGAAAAAGGAATCTGCTGTGCGCGTTTGTCTGCAACATCGGACGCACACTGCATTCATTTCGTCATGTTTGGCTGGACCGACTTTCAGAGTGTGCTCTCAAGCTCTACCCACATCCAGTCGACACCTCGCACGTGCTGGTGTTGTGTTCGAGCGAGCTTATTCGCCGATCAGTGTTGGCTTCAACAGCTCTTTTGTTTCTCTCTGATTTGCACTTTTCAGTTACGGATGTGTGCCCCCTCTCTCTCTTCCTCCCTCTCTCTCTCGTTTGGAATCAGACACCTCAAGGATCGAATAGTACTCGGTCAGTGTACGACCTCAACGAAAAACGGTTTTGATTTTGCGGACACCGACTCGGCACCACAGGTGTCACGCCCAGAATGCAAACCATTGCTGACTCTGCACTTTGACTCTTCGCATCCACACTCTATGTGCTGATTTGAGTTGGGTTGGCCAAATCAGTGACTGCGCCACATCCCGCCTGTGCATTCCACTTGGCGCTCTCTCTCTCTCTCTCTCTCTCTCTCTGGACGACAGGACGACGTGCGCGAAGCCACAACTGCGTGTGCAGTGCAGCGCGCACCTCCGTGGCTTCCCCAGACGCACGACATAGACCGTTTCCCACAGCACTGTCTGCAAGCACACAGACTCGGTCCAGCTCCGAAGAAATTATTGCAATGCACAAAGACCTCCCATTCACGCTGCGCTCCGGTGTTCGGATTCTGCATCATCTATCCCAGTTCATCGGCAATGAGAGACTCCCAAATGCGCACTCTGAGCAGTAAATCCAAACATCCTCGCCAAACTCGACTCGAACCCTGTGAACACTTTCACCACGGTCGATCTCTCGGTTCATCGGGGAAAGAGAAACATTGTCGCATCTGTCATCGGCGCGTGTGTTCACTAACTTTGATTTTGGACTTGCAGCAGATTGTTCATGAAGTAGCAGTGTGAGTGAGTGGATAGCTCTATTTGGATCGGAAACACCGATTTTACCATGCGAATGTCAACTAGTGGTGCAAGTATGGACTAAACAGCAAGAGAGTGCAATTAAATACACAATGAGGACGCTCAACTCGCGGTCGATTGCCGCTCCAACACCCCTAAGAGATGCACAGAAAGCAACTTCCCATCCTTTGCACGATCGCACAGTCCTCACCGGAGATAGTACAAGCTGTGCTGGGAATCATCGTCCATTGAACACGTGGAAATCGAGTCGATGCGTAGCTTCCGGATGACCTCGAACGTGCGGTCGTGCGTGCGATTGTCCTCGTCTTCGAGGACATCATGCAGCGCGACGTTCTGCGCATTGAGATGGCACGCTCGCTGGATGCAGCATGTACAGAAGCGCATCGTCGTGGCCACCAGGTCGCAATCGTCTAAGGACGTCATGCAGCGCATGTTCTTCGAGACGCGACACCGGGAGCAGACACGCTCCGAGCAGATCCGACACGTTTTCTCGTACACTTGGCGCGACGAAGAAACGCTTTTCACGACTTCAGAGCACACCGCGCACTGTTTACTGGACAATAGATTCACGCGCGCTTGCTTGCCGTTTTTGAGCAGCCACGAAAGCTTCTTCATCTGCGCGAAGTACGACGTCTTCACAACGGAGAGCGCAATGTCCGCTGCAGTCGAGGAGCAGCAAAAGTTTGAGAACGTGTCGCCCATGGGACTGACGTGGCCTTTCATAAACACATCGACGACATTGTCGGTGCGCTGGCGGTAAATGTAGCAAAGTGAGAGACTGGCGCGCACGATGTTGAGATCGCTGAGCTCGTGCGCACCTGGTAGATCGACCGAGCGCTTCACTTGGTACCCGACGCGCTCGCCCGATGGCATCGTCGTGAAGCCGATCGACTCCATGTACACAAGATCGCGGGTGCGCAGCAACGGGAGCGCATGGCGCTTCACTGCCCATTTGATGCTCAGTTCTCGAAATGGATCGGATCGGGATGGTCGGAGAACCGACGCCAATACCGCCCCGTCCGACAACCCGTCCTTCATGTACGAAGATTGCAGCTTCATGGCCTCCGTGGTCGGGCTCATCACGCCGTACATGATGTCGTCGAGGTTGCCGTGGATCTTGCCCACGAGCATCATCAGTGGCATCACCTCTCTGTCGTTGCTGTCGCAGGTTTTGATACTCGAGCCGCTTTTCTCGAATCGGTCGCGCTTCACGGCGCTGCGTCTGCGCTCGCGAAACAAGTTCACGCCGCGGTGGTGGCGTACGCGACGCCAGATCTTGCGGTCGGCGTTTTCCTTGTGGTCGCTCACGAACGCGTGGTATTGCTCGACCATGTCTTGCACGTGAATGTCTGCGGCCAACTCGAGGTTCTTGGCGTCGCGTGGACACACTTTAAAAGTGGGGAACGCCATCGACGGGGTTGGGAACTTCATGATTGTGAGGAAAGGTGGAAGAGCAGAGCAGATAATGGAGACCGCCTAGGTGGAGCAGCGTTCGTAGCGCTTGCTCCTTGGCGCACAAAAATGGAAGTGAGATCAAATGGATGAAGGAAAAAGCGCACTCGTTGGGTGGTCAAGCAAGCGCATGTTGGTTGGTGGGAGCAGACATAGAGCACTAACAAATCCACGGTTGCTTGTCTCGTTTTGCACTGAACTGTTCAACAAACGTGTTGGTTAGAAGTCGAGCCTCGCAGGACTAGCTGATCGCGTGGCGAAGGGGGTATGGCAGCGCCCGTCTGCCTGACGACACGCTGAGCGACCTTCGTGCGCTTCTGCTTTCATGCCTCTCTGGTAAAAATATCCGCGTCAGCCAGCAAGTCCATCAGCAGCTGGAGCGCTAACACAAAAAAGTTCTTGCGATTTCTCATGGGAAGCACGAATTCTCTAAACAATTCTCACTTTTCTTGGCAAAAAAGCAGTCCAAAACCTCTTAATATAGAGCTAATGTATGTGCTGTTGACGTTCTTTATTGTTCGACTCAAAAGTAGCTTGGAATATGGAACGATGGCATTCTCATCCCCCCACAAATCCCTTTCGAACTTTAGCAGCCACCATTGACCCAAGTGAGCCATGGAAACATTTTTCTTTCCACAGAACGAGTTGTGCGCAACGTGGAAAAGCGACGTTAAGCAGAAGGATTGGAGCGCCTCAAAAGTGTCAGAAAATATCAACTTTTTGTCAACAGCAGCAGCAGTAGGGTATGTGATCCCGTGAAAGTGTTCAGCCGTGTCACGCGAGTCTTTCCAGTCCTTTCACGAGAACGGAAGACCAGTGATTCGCTTGCTGGACGAGACTGCGCTCGACGAGTGCTTCTCCAAGCAAGAAAGTCTGCATTTCCTGCCAGCAAGAAACATATGGACTGTGTAGCCGACGTCTTAACCTTCGATCTTGTATTGCATCCTGCAGCGATGCATGCTCGGAGTGTACATCGGCAGCGATTTTAGATCTACAGGTCGAGGTATACTAAAGCGCACACATTTAGCATTTCAGGAGCGATTTGCAAGATCAGGTGGATGCTCGAAGCGGTTTGTCTTCGAAGATCTGGTGTTTGAAGCTTTGTCCTTCGAGATGTTGGAAAAGAAGGCTGAAGAACCTGTGGCGATAGGGGTAGCGAGCGCGGTAGCAAATCTTTGGGGGATGCGACGCTCCTGTTTCTCAGTAGCGGAAGGCAGCGCTCCCATCGCTGGATCTTACGACTTGGAAGACAGGAATTGCCAGAGGTTCGGCAGAAAGAGTGCGAGATGGACTCCAAGTTCAATGGCATTCGCAATGACGAGGTCTGGTAGGTAGCAGCACCAAGTTTGAAACACAGAGAGCGCCAAGCATTTCTTGCAAGACTCTTCGACATCGTTACGTTTTGGGTATTCGGTGAGAAGGGGAAATGCAATCCAAGCACGACGACTGGGGTTCCTCCACCGCAACGCACGGATCGGTTTCCGCGACCGCGGCATACGTCAGGGTTGTCATTTTCCACACGGGGCTTTGCTGCCTGCGCTCCTTGTCCTCCTTGGAATGTTTCAAGCCTCACAGGTGGCGAGGGAGGGGCAACCGTGTGAGCCGTCCGCTATCTCAGTTGTGACGATGACTCCTCGACAGCAAAATCGTGGAAGAACCGCACACTGTGTGCTCTTGCGTGTGCATGAAGGCGCCACGGCGCTCGCATCATCCCAAACGAGCAGACAGACGTCAAAAAGGTCTGTCTGTCAATGGTGGGTGGCAGCAGACTAGGTGTTGAAGCCAGACACCCAACGTTTGACTAGCATCAGGTCATCAGGTCTCACTTGTTCACAGCGAAAAAAGTGACTTGGTCTTGCGAAAGTTTCAAACAATGCAAGCGATGGCATCTACAGGTGGCCGCGTGTTCGCGTGCGTGAGGGTGGCGAATCGGTTTTGGACGTCCGGCTCCATAGCATCGGATGCCATGGAACATGGATTGACCCAGAGCTGTTCTGGAAAGTCGAGTTGCATGCGACCTTTCCGTGATCTGGGAGCTCGGGCACACATTTACCAACTTCAACTTGCACGCTGCTCGAGTACCCAGCTACAAACCACATTGGAACAATAATCGGGTACACGGAGTTGCTTTTTTTCTGCGAAATCGAGGCAACTGAAGCTTGGCGGCTGAGGAGCTTGGTGCGCACCACGCTGATATTGTTGAAAGTGCTCAAGTCGTGGGATACTGCATCACTCACACAAGAGGAGACGATCTTTGCGAAGGCATTGCACCTAGGTACACTTTCCTTCAGGATCGGGCACATGCACGCCAAAACACGTTGTGCATAGGATGGCATGAAAGACGACTGCGAAGGGACTTCCGAGCCGTTCCGATTCTTCCAGAAGTGTTCCGCAATCACACGGAGGAGCGTTGACCGAGTGCACGACTCGCTCCTGCTGGGTTGGGCTTCGCAGTCACAATTGTTGGGTCAACCAGACGAGCTTCGCGAGATGGGTGCTTTCCACGCGCAATTGCCAGCGCTGATCGAAAAGTAGGGTAGATTGATATTCGCGGTACCTGGTCGTTTCGTCCTTTTGATCTGTAAACCCGTCACACTGGATCGGTCGAAAAGTCGCCGCTGCAGAACCGCATCGGAACCACACCAAAATGCAAGCATGAGCAAACCGCTGCGTTGTCGCCATCGTCTCGAGTTGTTCGCCGTCGTGGCCCTCTTGCTCCTCGTCACTTCGCATGTGGAAGGTGCCACATTCTCTGAGACGTGCTCGACGACCTGCGGGCAATTCGAGACGTGCTTCGTCTATGACAACGTGGAATACTGCACCCCACAGTGCGCATCGGGGAGATGCAATGACACCACCGAGACATGTGTCATCCAAGGCGTGGAGTGTGCGCAAGCGCCGTGTTTGCCGATCGCGATCTGTGAGCCGAAGATGGAAAACCCAGTGGCCACTGCCGACGAGCATCAAAGCGCAAGCTGTGCCAGACTGTGTCCGATGATTGACGCTCCCGTGTGTGGCTCTGACGGCATGTCCTACGCGAACGTGTGCTACTTCGAAGAAGCCCAATGCAACAATCCGGGGCTTGCGGTTGTGCTGAAAGCTCTCTGTCCAGAAGACCGCGCATTTAATCTGGAATACAACCCTCTCGCTGGTGCTGCTGCTGGTGGATCCGATTCTTCTTCCTCAACCAGCGCTTGCGATGCCATCATGTGCGCCGATGTGGACGATCCCGTTTGCACAACTGACGGCACGATGAAGAATTCGTGCTTCTTCAAGAAAGAGCAATGCAAAACCCCGCATGTGGAGCTTCTCAGCAGTCGCGGACCATGCGAACCGATCGCCATCATGCCACGCTGTCCTGCGACCTGCACCCAGGAATACGTCCCCGTGTGTGCGTCGAACGGCATGATATACGGCAACGAGTGCTTGTTCAGGCAGGCGAAATGCGCTCGACCTTTTGCTTCGAGCTTCGTCGCACGAGACCTATCAGATTGCGAGCTGAATGTGGGAGACTCGACGAGCACGGTGCAAGGCATTCGAACTGTGATCACCTCTGTTTTCGATTAAAAAAATAGCATCTTGATACTGTTTTCACATACTGCCACCATGCTCCTGCATTGCTTTCTTCTCGTGATATGCAAACAAGTTTCGCGCGTCAGCTCCGTCCACACGCAATCCTTTTCCTTAAAAAGACAAAACAATAATACTAATCGTGCCATTCAAGCGTACCTGAAGAACCCCACACTATGCGCATCGATCAGTTCCATCATCAGTGGAGATTCGGATGGTGCTGTTGCTGCTGCTGGTGGATGTGAGGCGAGGCGTGATGAGCGTGCACACCACCTGGACCGCCAAGACCTCCGCCATGCTCCACTCCAAAACGAGGATCGTGTCCGCTCGGGATCGTGCGGATGCCGGAAAGGGTTTTCAGTTCCGTGATGATCCTTGCACACAGATTCATGTACGTGAACGCGTTCCCGTCCAACCGCTGGAAGTCCAGCAAGTAGATGTGTTGTTGGACCTTGTACAGCTGCAAGCCGATCTTGATCCGCGACTGCGCCAGTCGCTGCTGATAGTTCACTTGCGCTTCATAGTCGCTTTCGCCATTCCCCGAGCTAGGTGGGTTGAGCGCCTTGGGCTGCCATCGGCATTTCACACGGTACGGTGCGACGACAATCCACTCGAAATGCAAGACATGGAGCGCCTTGTAGACTTCGGACATGACGTGCGCCGGTTCTTTCTTCGATTGAATGCCAAGGTACCATCGTCGCCGCTTTGGCGCAGGGGTTCCTGGCACGGAAGCATTTGGAGTGGGGTTCCCATCATCGAAGCCTTGTCCTAGTCCACTTGGGGGATTCAGACGTGGTTGCTGTCCCGGGAAGTTCGGATACCCTCCGGCAAGATGGCGTCCGCCAAACTGTCGAGGATCGCCCGTTGACGGTGTGATCAGCGGCGACGCGGCCATTGGAATCGGACCTCGTCCTGCATGCATACATAACGCGCACGTAGCGTGAGCAACACCGAAGGAGTGGTAGCAGATAAACCATCATGTACCTGGCAGAAGCAGCGTGCTTGGCTCTGTCGGCGCAAATGTCTTTGGCTTACTGCTAACAGTCTTCACATCGCGTAACTCTACAGAAGAACGCAAGCAAATCCAGATAAAGTCTCCGAATGTTGCCGAAGGTGCGAAAGCACCGGACCCATCGATATTTGCTCACACAAGAATGGCGCGTACCGTCAATACGAATCTTCGCGTTTTTGTGATCTAATATCAGATCGTAGGCGACGCGCAACGGGTGGCTTTCTCGTCGCTGAAGGAGCGAAATCAGTTGGTCGCGAGGCACAGACGCAGAAAAGTTCAGGCTTAGACAGTCTGCGATCACATCTTCATCAATCTTGAACGTCTGTAGCACAAAACCAAACGAGAGACAAGCAGTGCGTGAGTAGTTCTGCTCTGTGTCTTTGATCACGCGGCACACGATCACGTACTTCATTCTCCACAACTTCCGGCGGATTTTGCAAATAGGGTGGCAGGTCCGTTAGGAACCATGGATGCTGTCTAGACAGTGCAACGCCATGCAGCAAGGTTGACGCGGTTACTACGTTGGCAGGTCGTGCTATTTCAAGGGGGAGGGAGAATTTGCCATGAATACGAGAATGCATACCTGATCTCTGGAATTGTAATGCGCTTCATCGGGTCCACGACGAGCATGCGAGGGATGAGGTCGCGCGCCATTTCCGATAAATGACTCGGGAGCGAGTACATGCCGCCTCGAATCTTCCTGAACAGATTCGGGATGCTTTCGTCGTCAAACGGGAGACTGCCGCAGAGGAGCGCGTACAAAATCACTCCACAGGACCACACATCGACTTCTGGACCAGCGTACAGACTACCGGAAATGACTTCCGGGGCCGCATAATTCGGCGAGCCACAGGACGTGCGCAAGAAATCGCCATCCTCCATGAGATTCGACAGCCCAAAATCGGCAATCTTGACGTTGTTGTCGGCATCCAGCAGCAAATTCTCCGGTTTCAAATCGCGATGCACAATGCGATGGAAATGGCAGTACTCGACTCCGGAGATGATCTGGTGGAAGAAATGGCGCGCTTCTTCTGGCGCAAGCTGCAGTGTCGGAGGTAATAGGAAACGAGCAGAGAGGTTAGCAAACACACACACAGAAAGTCGCTGAAGACCACTCGGACAAACGTTGCAGATAAGCACGCACCCTCCCTTTGGAGACAATGTAATCGAAGAGCTCTCCGCCTGCAACGTATTCCAGCACCATGAAGATATCCGTCGGCGTATCAATCACTTCGTACCTATACCAACAGACATCAGTCGCACATGAGTTTGCACACAAGCTCTTCTTCTTCTTCTTCTCGCCATCAACACGCATAGGACAGCACTAGCGAAGCAACAACGTACAGGCGAATGATATGCGGATGGCGCATCTTCCGCAGCAGCGAGATCTCGCGGCGCACTTTTTCACTCATATCGAGGCTCCGAATTTTGTTGCGGTTCAAAATCTTGATCGCGACTTTATGCCCCGTGATCTCATGCTCAGCCACTGATATATCCAGGCACCGCAATACAAGTAAGTAAGCATCATCGTCATGTACTTGTGTGACGCCATCGCTATGCAACCAACCAGTCAGGAACCGGCTAAAGATCGACAGCAACAACAATGCGGGAAAGGAAAGCCCAATAAATCGCACACAACCGAAAAAAAAAGAAGAAGAAGAAAAGAAGCATACATGAACACAAACAATGCACCACTCATCTCTTCAAGCGCAGACATGCATCCTCCATCCCGCACCCGATAAAGATCAAACGCAGAAAGCATCGGATGATGCAATCTCGCTACTCTAGCAACGTACATTTGACTTTGCCGAAGGAGCCGATGCCGAGCGTTTTGCCCAAGCGGTAGTGGCCGATCTGGATAGGGATGTCGCTCATTTCCGATGAGTGATGAATGGGCTGACGGAGTGCAGCTGGATTGCGACGTCTCTTTCTCGCACACTTCTTCCTTCCTTGGGTTCTTCTTCAGCGCGGTGCTTTTGTATCGATTCTGCAACGCAACACAAAAATGGGGGAAACACATCGAGAAAATAAAACCGCACAAAGATACCGGTATGCCAGATGTGTACCGGTACGAGATCCAGTCGAACCGGTAGCTCGCACTTGATCGAGCGGCTGCAGTACCGCTCCAGCTGTTGTTTGTGATGGGAACTTGTGTGTGTGAAGCATCCTCAACAACACGAGTTGGACTTCAACATGATCTGTTTCGGCAGGGTAAGCTATTATACAGGAGCGAGTGAAGTCATCTTGATCCTTTCAAGTCGACGAGGGATGATGGATCGAGTTGCTTTGCCTTCGTGTGCCATCGTTGTAACCAAAACTTGAGGTTCGGAGGCGTTTGTGTGGCTTGCCGGTGTCCCATTGTGCGTTTGCTCTTGTGATGTGTGTCTCGCTGTTGTTGTTTGTGGTGGTCATCGCATGGTTGATTCTTCCTTCTTCTTCAAGAACAACTTGGTGCTTCCAAGCCATCCACTAATGAACCAAAGCGACAGAAGAAAAAAAGAGTGAACCAAAGCGACAGAAAGGTCTTGCGAAGAGTACTGTGTGTCTTGTGTTCAACGATCTCCCAACACTACCACGCCCGCACATTCGAAAAAGGCGATGGCAGATTGAAAGCCACCAACATGGCTAATAATGCGAGCGCACAAGACGCGTGTTGGACAGTGCTGAAATGCAGCAGTTCACGAGTCGGCGCACTCATTCGATCTCGACAAGTTCGCTCTTAGTCGACTCGGACACAAATCCTCTTCCTCAAGCGCGAGCGACTGTGCATGTCGAGTAGAGGCATGTGTTCATGGTGCGATTCTTTTTCTCCCCCCTCAAATCGCAACCCACATCGCATCCGACAGATCGATTTTTTTCGTCTCTTTTGTGTTGGATCCGAGGAAAGACTCAAGCGAAAGGAGATGAGGGAAGCAACATCAAATGGAAATGTGCATGCAGTGAAGTTCGCCACTTCAACCAGCACAGTGCTCACCTCTCAATTACCCGCGTCCGCAACACAGCAAAATGGCATGCGATCTGTCCATTTGTTCTCCCTGTCGCAGTTGCCTCGTTCTCTCTACCGAAACCAGACTGTACCCGCCAGATTATTGTTCTCTTTTCCGGCAAGGATCGACTGAATGCTCACATACCGCGGATGGTTCTGCATTTCAGGGTCGGAATAACTTGCGAAACAAAAAGTTGGATGCTGGTGGTGATGGAAGCACCGACCAGAAGCTCACCTTGAACAAGGCGTGAGCGCACTCTATCTCAGAAACCCGAAATTTTCCGCATCCTGGAAGCACTGCCAGCAGCACCGATTCTCGCTCCACACGGTTTCCAAAATTTCGCACTTCATTGGTCCCCTCGACGTGTATACGAGCCAAATGATTCGAACCAGCACCGAAAGTCCAAAAATTGGCAGACTATCCAGCCAGTCCATTGCGGTGTCAACTCGCGAGAGCCACACACACACGCATTGTGACTGCATCTCCGTATCAACTGACTGTTTGACGGGAGCCGGCGGTGCTTGATCGGACCCGGAAAATACAGGAAGCAAACTTGGGATCCCTCATGTCTACCACAATCGAGACGCAGTCGTGTGCTGTTGAGATCTTCCCGCATTTTCGGTACTTTGGTCGTTTCGGCAAAGATCAACCGAAACCGTCTCGTTTGTGAACCAAAGTCTTCCTCAAAATCGCAAAATATCGCATACATCCCTGCGTTTGTCGTTGTGGTCACTCGAGCACATAAAACGGTCCGCACTTTCGACTGTATGCAGTTGTACAGGATGTGGAGCTGCATGTTTGGATACTCGGTTCCCACTACAGGGTTCTGCTTTCGTCAGGGTATGGTATGCTGCAGTCGTCGCTGAAACGCCACACTGTTTTGAAGAGTGTGGAAAGGGAGGAGGGGTCTTGTATTCAGGAGACGGTTTCTGTTTTTTCTGGTCTCCGATGCTGCCCTTTCTGCGATCGAGGTGATGATGATCGGGAGTCAGCGATTGGGGGTCGATGGTGTCGTACGGTTGCACGTTGAGAGTAGCTCTTCAGCATCATCGTTCGAGCGTTTCGAATGCAGCGACAACTTGACTCGCAAAGCGCTACGAAGGGCTACGCGACGACCTCGTCTCGCAAGCCACTCTTGAATTTCGGCTCTTTGGGAATTGCAGGACGCACGACAGCACAGCATAGGCGCGCGTACCCCCCCCCACAGATTACCATTTTTCTCTTCCCCTCCCAGCAACCGACCAAACAGCAGGAAGCCACTCCAGTCCGCGCTCCCATTTCCTAATCGCCTCGCTTCCTGCTCTATCCTCCATCTGTTTGTAGTTTCGAGCCCACTCGCTCTCGATTGCATTCCCTGTTCTCCTTCAAGTCGAGGAGGAAACGATAAAGCACTCGAGGTTCCGCTGCGTTCGCCAACTATGAGCACCAAGCGCCTCGCCCACCAGGTCTCGGCGACGCCATCGCCGCGCAGTCGATTCGACATTGGTCGCGTCTCCGAGCAAGAAGAAGCAACCCAGTCGTCTGCGGTCGAAGAGCAGCCAGATCGCTCGCCCGCGAAAACGGTCGACGGCATGCCGCGCACGACCGAGATCCTGTGGAACGGCGCGTCGTCGCTCGGGTTCACGTTGAAGCGGAAACGCAAGACTGGCGCGATCCTCGTGAGCAAAGTGAAAGACGCGGACGCAGCGAGCTGTGCGCAGTTGCGCATCGGCAGCGAGTTGAAGCTTGTCGGCGGCTTCCCCGTGCAGAAATTGACGCTCGATGAAGTGAAGAAAGTGATGCTGCATGCGCCGAAGCCCGTGAGCTTGGTGTTCTTGAACAAGGACGAGGTTTCCTCGGTGGTGGCGAGAGCGCGCGACAATGGCAGCTTTGTCACCGATTGCAGCGACGACCGCGGGTCGTTTGAGAATGAGTTTGACGATCCGTCGCTGACGATGTCGATGGCGCCTGCGATGTTCCCGGTTCCGAAAGAGAGTGACGAGCTCCAGCACCCGTCCCTGCATCGATCCGCCTCAGCGTTCGCGAGTTTTGCACACACCGCTCCTTCGGGGTCGTCTTTCGCGACGACCGCGCCTGCACAGTCGTTCTCGCCGACGAGCAGCAGCGGCTTCACGACATACTCCAACTACTACGCGAAGCCGACGGACAGCAAGTCGAAGAAGCGCAAAGTGTCCAAGCTGCGCGTCGCGCTGGATCGCATGAGTCAACTGCTGAATCGTCCCGTGCGCCAGTCGGCGTTGAACATCCCAGCCGGGAAGAGCATTGTCGTGTAAGTAGCCCCGTGCGTGTGGCTTCCTCCCATATCAACTGAGCCATCTGGAAGCGGGTCCACTCGTTCGAGTCAGCAAGGATATTAAGTTAAGTAGGTGTCGAAAGAGCAATGTTAGGTGTAGTGTAGATTAGCGTAGTGGCAGTGAGCATAAACCCTCAGACGAATGAAACCTCGGGCGGTTTATGACTTTCAGAAACTCGATGCGCACATGCCTTTATATTGAGGCATAAAAAAAAGTAGTGCATGCAACACCGATGCTGTTTATGAAAGGCGCTGCGCGAAATGCGCATACGCTTGGACCTGGATGCGCAGCATGCTCTCGAACTCGTCGCGGTCGATCCAGCCGTTCGCGTTCAGGTCGGCCTGACGGAAGCAGCGCTTTATATCACTTCGAAAGGAATGCGTTGCTTTGCGGTGCCCGGCGAATGGCGCCATGCGCGCGAGGTCGTCCAGCGACAACTGCCCGTCCTTGTCGTCATCGAGCGTGGCAAAGATCGTACCGACCAACTCGCTCCATTGCGCTGGAAACTGCGTTTGAATCACCGACCAGTCGAGAAACGCGGCGCAGAACTCGTCCAGCGCGAGGAGCCCGTCGCCATTCAAGTCGAGTCGGCTGAGGAACGATTTCACTTCCCCAAACGTGAGTCGATACCCGCCTTGCTCCAAGTAGGTGGCAAATTCGTCGATGCCCACCTGAGTCGCTCCATGGCGAGAGATTTCGCTGAAGAGCACCACGACCTCCTCTTTGAGCTCCAGCGGTAGGATGCGCGCAATCTCGGAGAACACAACTTGCTGGAAACTGTTGAGCGCGCGATACAACTGAAGCCGCTGGACCATCGTGCCATTGAGCAGTGGCGTTGTCGGTGGTGAGCGTGGTGGGTGTAGCTCAGATTCGTCCGAACGTGGAGATCGGAGAGCGGAAGCGAACCAGGGGTGTTTCAGCGCTTGGTCCGCGGTCAAGCGAGCATCCGCATCGCGATTGAGGAGTCCCGAGACCAAATCCTTGGCGTCCTGGGAGATCGCAGACCAAGGGTACACTTCTAAATCGATTTGTTCGTGCAGGATGCGCTCGTCAAGGAGCGGACCTTCTTCAAAAGGGAACCTCCCCGACAGCAAACGGTAGAGAATCACCCCGCAGCTCCACATGTCGGACGGGAGCGAGTACTTGCCCTGCAGTACTTCCGGAGCGGTGTAGAGCGGCGTGCCGCGCACTTCATGCAGGATCTCGCTTTCTGCGAGAAACGCCGCGCCACCGAAATCCGTCAACTTGAGTGGGGATCGCTCCTTCGCATCGGCAAATAGAAAGTTCTCTAGTTTCAGATCGCCATGCAGGATTCGGAGCAAATGGCATTGCCAGACGACGTGCAGGATATCGGTCATGTACAGCGCCACGAGGGGTTCGTTCTTGGGACTGCCATCGCGCAACCGCTCCGAGGCATCGCCACCGACGCAATGCTCCATCACCAGGTACACGCTTGCATCGTCTTCGTAGGCGCCGAAGAAGTGCACGACGTTCAGCGTCCCACCAAGCAGCACCATCATCTTGCCTTCCTGCTGCAGCGCTGTGTAATCTTTCAAATTGACGACGAGCTTCTTTGGGACGATCTTCACTGCTAGATCCAGCGAGTAGTCGATCTGCGCACCATCGTTGACGACCGGCACCACGCGGTGCACTTGGCCGAACGCACCTTCGCCCAGTTTTTCCGCGAGCACGTACTCTTGGTGGAAGGTGCGCGGCAACTCGAACTCAATCTCACTCGGCTTCGTGAAGAAAGACGCCGCCTCGAGAGCGAAGCGCTGCAAAGACGGGTATGCGTGCAAGTACTCGATAAACGCGCGCCATTCTTTCCGCACACTTCCATACTGGTTTGCATTCACTCGAGCAGCAATGTCAGCGTTGCTACTCGCGGATCGACTTGTGCCGTTCGGCTGGTCTTGCGGTCTTGGGCGTCTCGCAACACTGTCCGAGAAAATCGATCGCCATGGAACACGTGAGCCAGTCACAACATGCGGCTTCGACCGCTTCTCCTCCATGGATCCCGAAAGGATCCCACCCGCAAGGGTTCGATGCCGAGGATGCGTGATGGCGGCTACACTCCTCCGCACTCGCCCATGTCTCCACACGGGCTTCATCTTGTTTTTCCCACTGTGAATAGACTGAAGATTTAAACAAGCGGTGCTGACTGCTCGCTGGTTCGTCTGTCCTTGCAGTCACATACACAGCTCAGGCGCAATACGAACGCTAGCAGAGGCAATGCGAGGTGGTAGTGCGCGGGAAGACGCGTGGAGCGAAGCTCTCGGGATCTCCTCAAGAATACCAATCGAGACGCAGCGAATGCACTTCGCGCGCATCCGTTTCTTGCAGACCAATTAGATGTGTTTTGCCAATGACCCTTTTCATCATCGCTGACAACACAACCGCAGCTGCTCAGATCCCAACCTACAGGCTACTATTTCGAGTCCACAGTACCGTACTCGGCGATATCACTATTCTGTCGCTTGAGGTGTCGACTCATTTAACCTCACCATTTGTTGCGAATCAGACTCGCGTATCCGAAAGTCAGCGAGTTGAGAAAACGCTCTTCTAACCGAAAGTCACGAACACTAATCGGAGCTCCGATGCGAGCGTTTGGGACACAAATGGGGGAAAATGTGTTCATTAAGTTATGCTTCTTCGTTTTTCTGAGCTTTCTGGACAACAACACGAGCCTTCGCACGTGTTTTTTTATAACACGACTTGGCTGGCTGCATGACGATCTTCAGCTGGACTCGCAGCGCTCACGGCATTTGCTGCTGGTGGCGTCGTGGCGCTTGCTTCTGCTGACACACCAGCCACTTCTGGTGTTGCTAACGCTGCTGCTGCAACTTCATTTGCGTCTACGGAAGTGGGAGCACTACTGCTGCTGCTCGCTCGATGCTGCAAACGCAGGACGCTCCCACAAACCGCGCTGCTCGCTGGCGAGAGCAGAAACAGCATCGAGTGCAAAAGCGCTGCATTCTGTTGCTCCTGGATCGTTTGCTGGACTTGCAGGTGCGATGAGCTTGGAGAATCGAGCTGCGCATCCGGATCGCTGCTATCAGTGACGCCTGGTGGCCGCTGCAAGCGGATGCAGTTGACTTGGACGTGCTGTGGCTGCAGCTCCAGTGCCAAAGATTTCGTCACCGTCTCAATTGCGTCGCAGTTCATGTCGCTGCGGCTACACAGCAACACGATTTGGTCAGACTGCCATTCTCCCAGTCGCAGGTATGCTGGATCATGTACTTACACTCCATCCGATTGTGTTGTGATATTGAGGATGGATCCGGTGCCTGCAGACTGGAAGCACACTGAGCAAATGGACTGGCACAACTCACGCAGGCGGCTCCTGGATCCCACAAATGTCAGGTGCAGACGTCAGCAACCTACCTCCGCTCACAGTGACTGACAAAGTAAGCAGTTTGTACTCACGCGCTGGACACGAGATGTTCCCCCGAGTCGTCTTCTTGACCAACTCCCTTGCCGAGCGGTACCTCTTGAGGTGGAACCTTCTCTTCTTCTGCTTCTTCTTCATCGACAAAATTGATCAGGAAATCCACACGCGCGAACTTGTCGCCAATGGAGCGACTCCACTCGTCGATCTGCTTGCGTGTCTGGAACGAGCAAAGCATCGACAGCATGACTCCATGCGGACTCTCGGATCCTTCTGTCTCTGGAAACCGCGTGATGTGACTAGCTGTGAAGTCATCCAGCGCTGCGAGTTTGCTACAGAAGAACACACACAACAATAGCAACCGCCTCTTCAATACAACAGCGCAACTGGAGCATTTGATACCGAATCACCACAACGTACGTGAACGTGAGAAGCACATTGGCGCCAAGAAGCCACAGGTTCGTCGCGACTCTTGTGATAAACTCATTCTCGCCTCCAGTGATCACCACCTGCACACACAAGGGAGTTGATCAGGCTCAAAAAGGATCGTCAGCACAAAGTTATTCGCAGCGAGAGACCTTACCAGCTTGTTGACAAACACGGATTGCCACTGCGAGAGTGCCGATGTCTCCAGAGAGCAAGTGTTCGCACCAGAAGCATCCGCCGCAACCTGGAGATCCGTCTGTATGGCGGCGCCAGCGGGAGTCCCTGACTTGGAGGAAACGATGCCTGCAGCAGCAGTAGGAGAAGGAACTCCACCACCAAGCCCCGACGCATCGCTTGGTGTTGCTGGAGGTGTCAACTTGACTCGCTTGCGTCTAGTTTCCAACTCCAACAGCTCCAACGTCGCCTTCGCGGTCCCAACGGGCGGGAACATCGTGAGCTGCTTGCTCCCAGTGAATCCTTCTCGGATCGTGTATACATGCGCTGAGGGGAAGCCACGTTTGCTGTGGACGTTGAGGAGCTCTCCGTGGACGACGCCGGCAATGGCATCGCCACCAACACCAATACCAACAGCCTCAGCGCTCGTCTGGACATGCGCATTCAGACTCTGAATGTGGTTGTACAGTCCCAAGCTGATCTCGCTACGAATGTTGCACCTCCCCTCCCGCATACCCTGCAGGAAGATCTGTACGGCGAGCTCCCCCTCGGAGTCCCGCTTGTGCTTGAGCAGCAGCATAAACTCCGGGTGCTTGCTCATGAGATGGTTCTCAATGCGTCCCCGACGGCAGTTCAGGCGGCTCCAAATCTTCATCAGATGGTGGCTCGAGTTCTGCTCATCGCACAGCATGCACACAATCACATCCCGCGCGGATTCCCCAGAAGGAGACGGCGACGAAGAAGACGTACAAGTCGCGTCATCGCCATTGTGGACCACAAGCGCGCTTTTCTTGATCACCATCGACGCGCCGCCCTCCACGGACTCGGGAAGCGTCTTCTCCATAATGGGCAACGAATGCAGCCACCGCTTCTGGAACGTAAACACCCGCTTGCGGTTGCTCCCATTGGTGCCTCCGTTGGCGAGTTTTTGCTCGCCATGGTGCGACGACGTAGACGGATGGTGGTCTGCTGCTCCTGTTGTCGTCATGGACGCTGCAGTGGTATTATTATGACTACTGCTGTTGTTGGACGAAGATGACGAAGAAGGAGACGCAGTCGCATGTGGGGGGGAAGACGGCGCCACGGCAGCGATCGTGCCGGTCGTGGTCGCGTCCTTCGCGGAGCTCATGGGGGTCATCTTTTCTCCCATTGTGATTGCTGTTCGGATGAGTATTTCCCCCTATCATTTCGAACAACAGGTCTCTCAGTAAATGCATATTTGATCACAGGAGCGCAAGACGAAAAGGGTTCGATTGGTCGCATCACGGTGCTTTCCTATGCACCCTCTATATCGATGCGCTGTATAAATACATATTCCAGCGACATAGCTCTTCGAGCTGTACGCAGTGGAGACAAACCAGCAAACTGCATATATCATGGTAATGGATACACACTCCCAACATGCAGTATCCTAGGCTTTGTTTGCGCGCCACTTTGAACACCAACGAATACTGGCGAGACTCCGCAAAGTACGCACTGCACCATTTTCGGGAAGTTGGTGATGGTTCCTCCGAGTCTCCATCGAAGCGAATGAGACGTTGGACGGACGTTTGCGCTTTTCCTTGCTCGTCGTCGTGCATGCGCCTATGCATCTCACGTCAGGTGTGCGCTACGCCATTGAGGTATTGGGAAGAAGACGAATCAAACGAGCCATCTAGAGAGAAGCAAACAAAAACGCACGCACGCAGTCTGCAGTCTGGCACTTTCCACATATCGTTTTTTGAGAGTGATGGTGCTCGCTGAACAGAATGATGGCAATGCAAGTTGCTGTGTGTGTCGCTGCTTACTACAACCTCGCACGCATTCATCTCCCCCTCGCAGGTTATTCATTGCCACAGGAACCGTATTCTGCATTCTGCATGCAAATGCGTCAACGTATCCGCACGAGAATATAAAAGCACATCCGATTATACAGAGATGCTGGGAACTCTATTTGAAGCACGACAAAGAAGGAAGGAAGGAAAGGAAAAGGAAAAAAACAAAACACATACGAAAACAAAGACGAGGGAACTACAATATTCCCCCCTAGTCTGTATATGGGAGAAATGGCGCAACTAGGCGCGCACAACGCAGCGAATATGGCGTCGCCGACGAGTATCCGCGTCATGGCGACACCTCCATCGCCTGCGTCTGCGTCTGCGCTTTCCGCAGACACGAAAGTGGCGGAAAACTGTTCCGTCGAACCGGAGAGACAGAGTGCTGCATCAAGCGATCTGTCGTCGACACTTCAAACAAGTGAGATGGCGACTAGTGGATCAACGGATACTTCCGATGGTAGCGAGCGTCGTGAAGACGGGTATGTGACGCCGCCGCTACGAGTGGGGTACCCGAGCGAGTTCGCGCAGCAATACCAGACGACGCACTGCTCCCATCATCCTCACCAGCAGCAGCAGCAACAACAACTACAACTACAACCACACCAGCTTCCGCACCAGTCGTCGCAGTCTGGGTATCAAAAGTCTCACGGCGACAGCGCCAACGCTCTCACCTTGAATGTATATACTGGAGTGCGCGATGAGCACGCGACGGGGATCTTTACGCCCATTCTGTGTGCAGCGCAACCCGCGGGTGGGATCTTGTCCCCGACGGGCAATAAACGCAAGCGCATTGAACCTGGTCGACCCAGCAATGGGGAGAGTGACGAAGCTGCTCATGCGGGTGAGATGAGCAAGACAAGGAGTGATGCGATCACGCCCAAGCGGAAAGTGAGCAGTGACTACCTCCGCAAGGGACAGTGGACCGTCACCGAAGAAAAGTTCGCGCGCGCACTGATTGACGCGTTTGAAGAAGGGTATCTACCGATCTACACGGGCATTCGGCTGCGTGGGTACTTGGCCGTGCAGCTGCAGTGCGACCCGATGCGTGTGTCCAAGAAACTGTGCGGCGGCAGCGTCGATGGCAAGAAGATCCCGAAAAATTACGGTCAAAAGAAGTTCAAGCTGCGGAAAAAGCAAGTCTGGGATCAAGTCGAAGCCGAACGCATCCTTGCGACGCTTGAGAAGCTCATGCACGAGCTCTGGCATGAGTCCGGGATCGCGCAGCCTCCGTTCTTGACGCTCTCAAGTACGCGCAGCGCTGGTGAAGAGTTTGCACCCAGTGGTAGCACTCCTGCGAACAGCAAGGATGAGTCGGCGCCGTCTTCGCCAGAGAAGGAAGCCTCATCCGTGGCGTCCATGCCGAACGCGTCGAGGAGCGAGAGTGGCTCGTCCCTCCCGATTATTTATTTAAACCTGTCGAAGAAGCTGAAGAAAAATGGTCCATCTAACACTGGCAGCAGCAGTCCCAGCGACATGAAGAACGAAAGCAAAGAGGTCTCCGAGAATCCCTCATCCTTATCGCCATCCGCATCGTCGTCGTCTAGACGAAGCACGGAAAGCTCGGCTGTCAGGAAGGGCTCTGCTGTGCGCGAGTGGAATGTCGATGGCGACTCGCTGCAAGCTGCCTACGAATTGCTCAAGCTCTTCCAAGCATAAAAAGTCTGCCGCATGAGATGTCGGGTGTCGGATGTTGCCATGGCGTTCTTTCCCACGAAGGGATCGAAGCCCATGTGAAAATGTGGATTCCAGCAGCAAAAAAAAGAGCAGAGGTTTGCTTGTGGTGTATGTAAATTTGGCTCCATCTTCCCTCCAATTGCGTTCGTGTAGCTTTTTTTCTCTCTCTCTCGCTTCGAGTTGCCATTTTGGTCACCATTTGTTCGCTTGAAGTTCTGCACAAAAAGAGCGACAAATAGGAAAAGGGAGAGTGAGTGCTCGGTTCTTTCCGAAAGTGAGCTAAGTACGCAGAGCTGTATTTCCGATTGACAAAACCACGAAAGAGGATAATTCGCTTCTTTCCGACAAACACTCGAAAGATCAGGAATATTTGGCAAATATACAGACTATGAAATTGTCGAAAAGATAACCCAATCGCACGACTCGAACGAAACAGCGTGACGCAATAGAAAACTGACACACTTCGCAGCTCACTTTTACATGAATGTATCGATTTTTGAGGAGAATGGACAGAAATCACACAAAACGTGCATCGAGTGCGCACTTTATGGATCCAGTAAGTACGCACCCTCCACACCAAAATGAGAGCAAACTCTCTCGTCGAATAGAGCGACGGGGACTTCATCAAGCAAACCCACGTTTCGTAAGCGTTACAAACTTCAATACCCTGTTTTCGCATTGTTTCATGATTCATACTACCGCCTATTGACACCGTCGAAGCAATACATCCTACAATACCACATACCCCTTCTTACAGCGCATGTCTGCTTCTTCACTTGTCTTCAATGAGATTTATACTGCATGTCTGATGCTCTATTGTGTCCTACCCACTACGAAGGGATGATCCTCACAATCCACCACCAAAAAACCACAACATGCAATGCATTTATTTGATCATCTCTCTCTCTCTCGAAAGCAACCATGAAAGTGCCAAGCGCGCGTCGTCTCGCGCTCATGCTGGGCGTGCTCGTGCTCGTGGGGAAAGGCGCGCAGGGACTCCGCAATCTGCTCGTGAGGCTGCTCACGCGCACCGACAGCAGCAAGAAAGCCATCGCTGCTGCTGCTGCTGTCCCGCAATGGCGCTTGTTCAGTGCGTTTCTCAAGGACTTGCAAGACCAGAAAGTGGAAAAAGTGCTGCTCGCCGCCGACCACTGCCTCGTGCACGCCAAGAACGGCGCAGACGCCTACAAGTACGCTTTCTCCACCGTCATGCTGCTGTTTTGATAGGATGGTGTTTGGGACTGCTAGTGTGTGTGTGGTGTAGGTGCTCATTGGTATGTTTGTTGGTAGAGTGCTCGTGCCGCCGCGAACGGAGAACACGTACATTTTGGACACGCTGGTGCGCTCGGGGGTGGAGTTTGGATCCCTGCAGCCTCCGGCATCCCGACGCGTGCTGCCGATTCTCATGACGCTCATTCCGTTCATGTACGTTGTCCCGCGAGTCGACATGCAGTATTGTCTGTCCATGCTGCGGATGGTTCACTTTGTGCGTTTCTGACGCTGGTGTTGGACCCGGTTCCTGTTCCTGTGCTGTAGCTACTTGGGCTTGACGTATCGCATGCTCAAGGGAATGTTTGGTCCAGATGCGAGTGTGGGCAAAGACGGGAGCGGGAAAAAGGGACTCGCTCGCCGCGCCTCCAAGCAGAAGCGCATCTGCTTCGACGATGTCGCTGGGATCGACATCGCGCGCAAAGAATTGGGTTCGTACACTTCTCTCTCTTACGCACACACACACGCACACTTGACTTTTTGTATCCCTATCGGTCATTTGTAAGCTCACTTGTTTTGCTCTATTGCTCTGCAGAGGAGGTGGTGGATTTCCTGAGAAACCCGGAACGATACGAAGACATGGGTGCGAGAGTGCCCAAGGGAGTTCTGCTGTGCGGTCCCTCGGGGACGGGCAAGACGCTGCTCGCTCGTGCGGTTGCCTCGGAAGCAGGTAAATAGCAGCGACGCGATACCGAGCGATATTGACTTTTGCAGTGTGTGTGTGTGTGTGTATTGTGTTACCGTCGAACCACACTGACACGAACCTTCCTTCTTCTTCTTCTCTGCCTCTTGGTGCTTCATAGGTGTGGCGTTTCTATTCTGCTCGGCGTCGGATTTCGTGGAGATGCTCGTCGGACGAGGCGCTGCTCGCGTGCGGGATCTGTTCACGCAGGCGTCGCAGCACCCGCAATGCATCATCTTCATCGATGAGATCGATGCGCTCGCGAAAGCGCGGGGAGGATTCAACTCGAACGATGAGCGCGAGCAAACGCTGAACCAGTTGCTCACGGAGATGGACGGCTTCGAGGGCAATGCGAACGGCGTGATCGTGATCGCGGCGACGAATCGTCCCGAGGTGCTGGACCCTGCGTTGTGTCGTCCCGGACGCTTCGACCGTCATGTGTACGTCGGCTTCCCGGACTCCAAAGGACGAGAAGAGATTCTTCGCGTGCACACGAAGAATGTTCGGTTGGACGCCGATGTGGATCTTCACGTTTTGGCCGAGGAGTGCGGTCAATTGGGACAACGCTCGGGAGCGCAGTTGGCGAGTTTAGTGAATGAAGCAGCGCTGCTTGCGGTGCGCCATGAAGACACAACGGTGAAGCATCGCCATTTCGAGCTCGCGATGAATCGTGCCTACGACGCTTTTTCGAAGAATTTGACCGGTGTGCCGTTTGAGTTTGATGTGAACTAGGACAGTGCAATAGACAAACACAATGTGTCCAGATGGATGCGTCATCCTTTGGCTTTGCAGTGAGCTTTTTTCATTTAAGACATTCACAAGCGGTCAACGAAAATATTGGTGCTCACTAAATCGACGATTTTGGAAAGCGAGCAGTGTCACAACAGGGGCTACCTGGGTTGCATGTTTCGCGCCATTCGCAGCGGAGCGTTCTGCACGAGGTTTCGTTCACGACGTCGATTTCTTTTCGACAATGATGCGGAGCCCAGCACTTAAAAACCCAACTTTTCTCGCAACAATATTAAGGTCGGAATCATAACCACCAAACTTGGAAGGGAGTACGATGTACGGAGTTCTGTCCTCATGGCGAAGCAATTGAGTGTCGTGCAACAAGTTAACAGTGACGAATGCGTTCAGTGTCTTTAACACGTGCCACCTGTTGAAATGGAAGAACTCGTCCAATCCAGTTGTAGTGCGAGGGATCTTCCGATGATTCCAGTTTTTGCTGTCGATTGCGCGGAAGACATCATTCATGGTCGCGTGTTCCTTGTCGTCTTGCTCGAACTCGTACAGCATCGACAGTTTGTTCGCTACCGCATTCAGGAACTTCAAACACGAGAGCTCTGCCGTCATTGTGCTCTGTTCTTCTCCCGAGACTGCTTTCTTTCCCTTCTCTCCTGCGCTGTCGCTGTGAAATGGTCGACTGAAGAGAAGGAAACAAACAAAGATGCTCCAACTGGAAGAAAGAACTTCGCTCAACTGTCTCGTTTACCGAATACGAGCATTCGCAGGTCCATAAACGTCACTCGCGTCTCAACGTTGGCAACAAACCTACGCACACGACCTCTTTCGAAATAGAGTGCACGCCAAGAACACGAACTGCTTTAGATCCTAACTGCTGCAAACGCGGTCGAGTGACCAAGTGAACCATGCACGAGGAAGTAAGCAGTCTTAACTGGAGTCAACACCTTCTGCTTCTCGATCCGACGTCCACAGCGTCACGTTGTCCCGGAGCAATTGCATGATGAGCACACTGTCCCTGTACGATTCGTCGGTCAGCGTATCCAAATCGGCAATGGCATCGTCGAACGCCCCCTTCGCCAACTTGTACGCTTCGTCGGTCAGGCAAAGAATGTCATGGTAGAACACGGAGAAGTTCAGCGCGAGACCCAAACGAACAGGGTGGGTCGGTGGCAACTCCGTCACCGCGATGGTCGACGCTTGCTTGTACGCTTCCAGAGCACTGCCAGCGGACTGCTTGCGTTCTTCCTCGACTTGGACTTCCGCCAAGTAACGGAGGTAGTCACCTTTCGTCTTGTAGTAGAACACCTTGCCCTCGGGTTCGGACGAGTTTGGGATCAGTCTTTTGTCCATGATCGTCAGCATGTCGCTGCAGATGTCGAGTAGCTCGGCTTCGATCTTTTCGCGGTACGCTCTGATGTTGCCTTTGAGGATCCGCTTGCTTTCGATGGAAGCGATGACACGCCACGAGGCACGACGGGAGCCGACAACGTTCTTGTAGGCGACCGAGAGCAGGTTGCGCTCTTCGAGGGTTAGCTCGGCATTGCTGCTGTTCGCGACTTCCTTCATGTGAGCAGCCATTTCATCGTACCTGTGCGGCAACAAGGCAAGAGGCATCGATCACCAGCATATTCGTTTAGAGGCAAAGTGCGCTGCTGATCACTGCTGTGCAAAAACACGCACCGTTCAGCTTGTTCATCCAACTTGGCGAGGAAAACGAGTGCGTCGCGGTCCATCGTCGCTGGTGCCAATGAACGGGGAGGGAGATGTTGCTGTCCTTGTGCAATGCTGTGCAAATTGAGTTCTGGAGCTTCCTGGAATAGCATTGCTCAGTGCGATCTCCACCCACCTCGCTTCCCTTTTCACTCCCAATCGAACCAAGACTGCGACGCATCCCCTTTCGTTGCAGCGACTGGTTGCGGGCGTCAGAATTTCGTTTGCGCTCTGCTAGTGCATCGTCGTGTGAGCGACCATTTTGCATCATGCTGGACGAGTCGGTTGAAGTTGGCGAGATTGACCATCATGAGGGTGGTGAGTGTGTGTATGAATGTCGTGCGCGCCATCATTCCGATGAAGAATGCAGGATGTTCAACTTGGTGCGTTTTCCAAGCAATGATGAGTGGGCAGGGATCACCTTCAAGCGAAACCACGCAGCGAGCGTCACTCGGATGGACGACACGAACAAGCAAACAGCTTCTGCTTAATGCAAACACTCACACGCACAGCCATTCATAAATGATGCAAACGCAGGATTGCAAACTACAGTTCCTCGCAGACGATTTGTACTTTTTCGACATCAGCACAGCATTGCGTGGCCATCGAGAGGAAGGATGGGTGACGCCGCCTGTCTTCTCCTTCCGAAAGGGTGTGCGCGAGTTGGAAATGCTTTCGGAAAGGAGTCATTTGGATGGTCACAATTCAATTTGCACAACCTTGCTCAACAACGCATTGAACCCCTTCTCAACTTTCCCTCGTTCGGAACAAACTCCCAGCAACAATGGACCGCGACGCGCTCGTCTTTCTCGCCAGACTGGCGGAACAAGCCGAACGGTGAGTGCACATACTACAGAACTCGCCGACAACTTTCCTGCGATGTATTCTCTCTCTACACAGGTTACGAATGTATGCT
>JAASGH010000120.1:0-55162 GCA_023334155.1 Globisporangium heterothallicum
CCCCCCCCCCCCCTCCTGTCCGTTTGTCCCGTCGACTCAGAAACGCAAAAGAGGGGGACGTGCCATCCTTCGCGCCAATAAGCCAGTGCCGTTGCGAAAGCGAGCTCTTCCCAATCACGCCTTCCTTCCCACGCGATCCTTCCTTCCTTCCTTCCATCCAGTCAGCCAGCCTCCTCCTCGTAGACGAGCAACACGCGTCCCGCCTGTGTCTGCGTGCGCGCGTTCATTATCAGTTTGCCTTCCCTCCTCTACATCTTCAGAGATCCCCAGAAGGGATGGTCTCGCTTTCGTCTACGACCTCCAGCAACTCCAGCAGCTCCACCCGCAGCCTCAGTCTCCAATCTTCCGCCTCTGAGATGCAGCTCCAGCAGACCCACCACCACCACCAACCGCTCCACAGCGTCGTCATGGACGTGCACAAGTGCCGGTACAAGACGGGCAAATGCAACAACGCGCGCTCCAGTAAGCGCAACGGCCAGCCCCACCAGCTCTGTCTGTACCACCGCGACAAAGCCAACCAGATCCAGCGCAAATTCGACCGCCAGAAGCGCCAGGTCATGCGCGAACGCAAGACGTCTTCGTCCTCTTCCTCTACTGCGTCGTCCGCGTTGTCGTCCCTGCACCTCAGCCACCACCAATACTACAACAGCTCCACGCCTCGGTTCCGCAGCAGCAGCAGCAGCGTGAAGGAACTGGACTTGTACTCGGACTCGGACTCGAGCCGCTTCTCGACCGACAGCAGCTCCAGCGACTCGAGTGTCGCGTCGACCTTGGACCAAGTGTGGCAGGACCTGCCGTCGCCTGTCTCGGCTGCAGCCATGATGGCGCTCTCGTTGACGCCGACGGCTGCGCTCTCGCCACCTGCGAGTGCTTCGACCGCAAGTGGCTTGATGGGTGTGTCGATCACACCGACGGCGTCGCATCACCACGCACAGGGTCATTTGTCCCACGACGAGATCGACTTCCTCTGCTCCGCCATGCTCGAGTAACGACGCAAAGACCCAAGTCCCTCCAGTCCCCAAACGCGAACCCCAAAGCAAGTGCTGCTGTCGTGGCCGGTGCGCATGAAAAGACAAGTCTCCTGCGGCAAAAAGGAAATCCACGTTTATATAAGTATCTATCAGGACGACGACAGACAACCAGCAGCGTCCGCAAGAGAATGCGAGTGTGTGTCTGTGTCTGTGTTCTCTCTCTCTCTCTCTCTGTATCTGTCGAGTCCACTCGTGTTGTGTAGTTTTGAAGTCCACTCGTTCATACACTAGTGGCGCGTTCTCTGTCCTTCTCATATATGAAAAACAATATATATACACCATTGCAAATGTGCTGCTGTTGTTGCTGCTGCTGCTTGGATGCGTGCATGTGTGATCCATCCTCCTTCCGACTGGAAGCGAATGCTGTGTCATGAAGCAGCGGTCGTTTCGCTATCATGAGAGTGAGCGAACTGAAACGAATGCGTTCGTTCGCCCTTGACATCTTTTTATGGCCGACGAGTCAAATAAATAATACCTCAAAATGCAGACCGTCGCGTAAGTTTCTTTGAAAACCACAGCGAAGCCGGCAGCGAGGAGGCAAAAAGGTTTGTGTGCGTGCGTTTGGTTGAGTCCTGTTGCCGCAATTTCAGAAAGCGTGGTGTCGGTGGTGCGCGTTCGTACATGGTGAAGCGCGCCGATTCCGAACAACGCAGATAGGTTCGCACTCTTGACCCGGTGAACAGCAAGGAGCGCGACAGCAAACTCGTACTCGATGGACAGCAAACCAACGCGCATATACAAGACGACCTCCTCAACGACCAAGTGCAAAGCGAGCGACGAGCCCGGTAGGTAGATAGCGCATCAAGCCAAGTCCACCGCGAAACCCAGACTAGGTGGAGCGACCCACTCCACTTCGCAAGCACTGCCTGTGTGCTGGCTGTGGCCACTCGGGTTGTGTGCGAGGAGCCAACGGTCCCAAAGGAAGAGCATCGTGGCCGATTCCTCGAGAGACGCGATGGCTGCGGAACCCGAGCTCTCCCCCACAGCCCAGACCCCGTCCAAACCGCCACTAATCTCCTCCGTGACCTCCTTCGTCTCCCTGTCCACGGTCTCCATCATCCCCGCCGCCGAACCCTCTGCGAAAGTCACGCCGTTGGACTTGTCGGCGAACCATTTCAAGCTGCTGTACCTCATCAGTCTCTACGCGATCGCGTCGAATTCCACCAAGCAGAATGAGCGCTGGATCCGCCATGTCCCGCTGCTCGTGCTCATGTTCGAAGGCATCGTTCGCGGCAAATTCGGCTTCGATTATGCGCCAAGCTCCGTGCGACTGGCGTTCAAAGGTCGCACGCTGCGACGCTGGATCAACATTTCCCGCGAAGGCTCGGCAGCGATCAACGATCTCTGGGAGCTCCACTTGGTGAATGGCTTGAAGCTCTCGAGCGACGATTTCCAGCCGATCACGGCGTACCAGCTCTCGACAAAAGGGCTCGCGATGCTCAAGCACTTGCCTGGAAGCCTCAAAGACGAAGTCGACTCGTTCATCTACCCGCCCACGCCGCTCGAGAAGAAACCGTTGCTGGTCAGCTACGATGGGAAGAAATTCCAGCTGCGGTCCGGAGGGTACTCCAAGACCAGCACGATCACCGAGAGCGAAGACGTGAGTTACGTGAGCTCCCCGTTCCTGCCGCGGTGTCTGCGCTCGAACGGGTACTACCAGGTCGAAGAACGCAACAACCGCCATCGCGCTCACGAATGCGCCATGGGCGTGAGCACTATCACCACCGACACGTCCGAAGCCGTGACGTTAGGCGACGTGTATGCACTCGTCGGGGAATGGGTGCCCTTTGGCTCGAACCAGATCGTCGCGCTCAACGAGCGCATTGGCGCATTGGATCGCTGCCAAGGCGGGATCTTAACGAGCGTCGTCGACAGTGCGCCGACAGATACGCAGTTCCACGTGCCGTTGGGACAAACCCAGGTGCGCATCCTCGATTTCGACTTCGTGCGGTTCATCAACTTTGAAGCCGAGTCGCATTTCCCCGAGACGTCCGGGATCGTGCAGATCGAGAGCTTCGGCATGCACTTGAACTGCGATGGCTCGCTCATCTACGGCATGAAAGTGGAAGCGATCATGAACCGCCAAGCCGACGACATCTCGATCGACCACCTCTCGAGGCTGCTGGTCGACGTGCATCAGGACTCGTCGCTGCTCGTCAACGACTTGCTCTCACGGTACCAAGTGAGTCTCCTTGAGATGCTGTACCTGGGGGACTCGTTCCACCGCAACAAGTACAACTGCGTGCTCGCCAAGCAGATTCGACCAAAGTTGCCGGCCAAGGCGTACGTGGCGAACCCACTGTACGCGAATGAGCTCGCCCAGGTGCTCGGCGAGGTGTACACGAGCCATGACATCACGGCCGACGACATCCTGATCGTCGGACGAGCCGGGTGTTTGTTCTCCGGACCAAATATCTTCAAGTACGAGAACATCTGCACGTCGTACATCGCGCTCGTGTGCCGCGACATCTTCATCAAAAACTTCTTTGCACGCACGTTCGTGCTGGATGCAACGCTCAAGGAGATCCGCCGCCTGATCCACCGCGTGCACCGAGAGCCTGCGACGGCGCTGCAAGTGCGGCAGCAGCTCGCAGTGGTCTCGAAAGACACGATCTTACTGGCCGAGACGCTCGAGTACTTGCTCGATTCCCTGGAAGACATTCAGTTGGCACCCGAGCCGACGCTCTCGGCGCGCGCGCGATCCGATGCTGGGATGCAGGAGCGCGAGCACGAAAGCGATTCGGATATTGAAGCCAGGTTGTTCCGCGTGCTGGCGCTGCACCAACTCAAGGCACAGACGACGATGCGCTGCCACGACTCGATCAAGCTCATGGAGAACACGATGCTGCAACTGGAGCAGTTGCAGATGATCGCCGAGGCTACAGCGACGAACCAGCTGGAGATCGCATGCCAGCGCGTGCATTTGAACACGAGGGGGCTCATGAAAGGCGCAGCACATCAAGAGAAAAGCTTGCTCACCTTGCAGGCACTGCAGTACTTGGTCGCCGGACTGTTTGTCTTTGACGTGATCGATCGCCTCACGGGGGGAACGTGGAACATCCACCTCCCGCAATGGGCGAAAGACTTCCTCGTGGACCCGATTCTCTCGCGTCCTTTCCTGTGGTGGGCTGTGAACATGGTCGTGTATGGCTTGTTCTTCTGGTTCCTGCATGTGATCTCGTGCAGGCTCTCGGGTCGGATGCTTGGGTGGTCCACGCTGCGCATCGAAGTGAACCGCAGGATTTCGCAAGCGCGACTTCGCAAGCTGCTCGCGCGTCGGACAATCAAACGCAGTGGCTCGATGTACGTCGGCGCGACGAGTGGGAGTGCGAACATGCGGTTCCGGTCGGTCGCTTGGGCAGAAACCGATGCCTCTCTTTGGGGTGGCGTGCTGCCCACGATCGAACTGCACTATGACGACCAACATAGCTTCCTGCTGTTTGCCGCGCTGCACTTTGACACGAAGGATTCCAGCATTCGAGAGAGCGAATGCAGTGGCACGTTCTATGAACTGTTCACCAAGGAAAAGATTTTTGTTGACGACAACTCGGAAGCTGAGGTCGAATGAGGTCCACCCATTTTTTTGCCAAGAGTGGGCGATCCTTGTCTCTCTCTCTCCGTCGCTCGGAAAGGTTGATCGCTCCCTATGACCGTGTGTGAGAGGCGATGTCTTGAGCACGAAGGTCACCCTACCCAGCAGACAGCATGTGCCAAGCGGGGTTTTCCACTACTGCTTAGTCGTGCCACCCTCCAGAAGGAACCTGGAAACAGCACATGAAGGACGAGCAACGACGTCGACTAGAAGAGCACACAGATAAAGTCCCTGCAGAACCCGAGAGCTTCAAGAGGTATTGGTCCTTTCTTTTATGTAGAAGAAACAGTTTACTAATTTAATTTGAACAGAGGTTCATCTCATATCGCCATGACTTCTGTTTCGAGCTGTCTGGTAGTGTATCCGATGCTGGGAACCACCAGATGCACCGCTGCGTGTCATGCATGTCATGCGCTTGTGTTTCTGGTGGTTTTCTTCGTTGACAAAGATACTGAGATTGTTGAATGGGTACACTCTGAAACCTCGGTATCTTGCATAGTCCTGTTTAAGATAGCTGAAGAGCTTGCGTAAAGTGAGCTGGCACAGATAAACGGATGCAAAGAGGTATATCGAAGGTTAGCGACAATCGAGACCTCACTAACTGCTATTTCCGTTTGAGCAACCCCATAATAGCGTGGGACACGCTACTCGCTCTCATCCTTTTTTGAAAGGTGGTGCTGCCATTTGCTGTGGAGCGAGAGAGCGAGATGGAGATGCTGCGTCGCACCTATGGCATCCGCCGCCGCGTCGGGCTGCATCGCCACGTCCGCGCGTTCGCGAGTGCTGGCAGTGCAGCGCCACCAACGGCGCCCCACGACAACCACAAGAACAAGCTCACGCCGTCGGAGTTGGGCCCGTACTTGAACACCAACCTCGAGCATTTCACACCCGACATTGTGCGCAATTTCAGCATCGTCGCGCACATCGACCACGGCAAATCGGTAATGGCTACTCTTCTTCCGCTATTGCTGCGTATGCTGCGCTAACATATGTGTGTTCTCTTGTGTGACTCGCACTGTTCTCCCATTAGACGTTGGCCGATCGGCTGCTGGAAGTGAGTGGCAACATCACCAAGCGCGACCGCGACAATGCGCAGCACATGGACAACCTCAAGGTACGGGGAACCCGGCAGACCCAAGCCCAGACAGCTGCCGTTTTGTATTCACGTTCGTATATGCGTGTGCTGTGTGTGTAGGTGGAGCGTGAACGTGGGATCACGGTGAAGGCGCAGACCGCGTCGATGGTGCATTTCGACCGCGACAACAACAAAACGTACCTGCTGAACCTTGTCGACACCCCCGGCCACGTGGATTTCAGCTACGAAGTGAATCGCTCGCTCTCGGCGTGCGAAGGCGTGCTGCTCCTTGTGGATTGCTCGCAAGGCATCCAGGCGCAAACGCTGGCGACGTACTACGCTGCAAAAGAGCGTGGTCTCCAAGTCGTGCCTGTGCTCACGAAGATCGACATGCCGCATGCACAGCCAGAAGACTCGATCCTGAGTTTGTCGAGTTTGCTGGATGTGGACCCTGATACGGTGCTGCTGACGTCGGCGAAGAGCGGCATCGGGATCTCGGATGTGCTCCCTGCCGTGATCGACCGCTTGCCATCCCCAGAGTGTGACCCCAAAGCACCTTTGAAGTGCTTGCTCGTGGATTCGTACTACGATGACTACCGAGGCATCATTTGCTTGGTGAAAGTGGTCGATGGCTCGATTTTCCCCGGTGATAAGATCGTGAGTTCCCACCAGAAAACCAAGTACGAAGTACAGGAGACTGGCGTCCTGCTACCGCATCGTTTCAAGACGAATGGGCTGCATGGCGGCCAGGTCGGGTACATCATCGCCGGGATGAAGACGACGACGGAAGCCAAAGTGGGGGACACGTTTTTCCGCGAGAACGCGCCGGTGGAGCCGTTACCGGGCTTCCAAGAGGCAAAGAGTATGGTGTTTGCGAGTATGTACCCGACGGACGACTGCAGCTTCGAAGATCTGCGGGTCGCGATTGAGAAACTCACGCTCAATGACGCGAGCGTGACGGCACAGATCGAAACGAGTGGGGCGCTCGGCATGGGTTTCCGGTGCGGGTTCCTCGGGCTTTTGCACATGGAAGTGTTCCACCAGCGGCTCTCGGACGAGCAGAACATGCAGGTGCTCGTGACGGCGCCTATGGTGCCGTACACGATCATCGACCCGAAGGGCGAGACGTACGCCGTGGAGACCCCGGGGAGCTTCCCCGAGTCAACCAAGTACTACCAAGTGCTGGAGCCCATGGTCGAAGCGTCGATCATTACGCCCACCGAGTTCTTGGGTCCGATCCTGAGTCTCGCCAAGGACAAGCGCGGCATTCAAACCAATTTGGTGTACTTGGAGGATGGCCGCGTCATCCTGACCATCAATGTTCCCTGGCAGGAAGTGGTCACTAATTTCTACAACGAGCTCAAAACCATTTCGTCGGGCTACGGTACGAACCCATTTCCTGCATGATGACTGGTGCTGGTTGAATGACTCACCCCCTCGTGCATCTTGTTTGGTATGCCAGCGACGCTCAACTACCGCGAAACGGAGCCTCAGAAATCCGACATCGTCAAGGTCGACATCTTGATCAACGGCAAAGTGCTCGATGCGCTGTCGTTTGTTTGTCATCGCAGCAAGGTAAGTCGAGTCGACGACGATGCACTTTGCAGGAAAGAATCCGTTCTGGCGCCGCACCCTCGCACTTTTGTTCTTATTGCGCTGCAATGCGTTACTATGTAGGCTACTGTCGACGGACGTGCGTTGTGCCAGAAACTGAAGAAAGTCATCGATCGCCAGCAATACGAAATCTCGATCCAGGCGTGTCTTGGCGGCAAAATCTTCGCGAAAGAGCGCATTGCGCCGTTCCGGAAGGATGTGCTGATCAAGTCGGGCAAAACGGTCGGCGGTGGGGATCAGACGCGAAAGAAGAAGCTGCTGGCCAAGCAGAAAGAGGGAAAGAAGCGCATGAAAACGATCTCGAACGTGCAGCTCTCCCAGGACGCGTTTTGGTCGGTGCTTTCCAAATAGAGTGTGTGTGTGAGAGAGAGACACCTAGCAGAGTCCGCATAGATTTTATATACCAGCCATAAAGGAAAAGAAAACCAGAGAGAGAGAGAGTAAAAGAACGTGGAGTGCACCACGTACAGTTTTCGATTCCCTATCCGTATGAGTCTAGAATTTGGTCTTGGCAAAGTCTTCCTTCATGAATGCGAGCGCCTTGGTGACATTGTCGACGACTTGGTACGCTGGGTGGTCTGCGTGGTTGTCAGGACCGACGTGCATCCCCGTGAGCGTGAGCAGCGACTTCCATCGACCGCCCGCGTCGTTGGCTCCCTTGATATCGGTCGCAGGGTTGTCGCCGACCATGTAGATGCGCTTCACGTCCGCGTGCTGCGCATCGATGAGCTTCTCCGCGTACGCGAACGACGTCTTTTCCGGCTTGCCGAACAGCGTCTGGTTGAGGTGGTGGCCCGTGGTGCGGAAATACAAATCCTAGTGAGACAAATGCAACACAACAGCATGAGCAAAGTCCCTCGCTGTTTAACACATGCGACGATGCGTTCGTTTATACCTCCATCACAGCTCGGAACGCGCCAGCACCGTAGCGAGGAAGGTGGAATTCGCCCACGTACTGGAAATCCGAGCACGCCGAGTAGAGCGGCACCTACATCCGCACCATCACAACGCAACCACGCATGTCAGAGTCGCATGTCAGTGCAATATACAATACCCTCACTCTCCAAGCCAACGTACGTGCTGCTTGCCACCGTGTTTGCCGAGGTGTCCTTCCTGGGAGCAGAGCACGTCCATGACGATTTGCAGCTCGCGACCCCAGTAGATCGGGTCAATGAGCACAAACACCGCGCCGAATGGCTGCGTATCGAATCGTCCGGCGAGCGGAACGTCCCCCACGACCTTGATATCCGGGTACATGGTCGGGTAGTGCGAGTGCAATTGACCCACGGTCACGACGTTCTTGAACCCGTAGTTGGCCATGAGCGCACTGATCTCGTCGCAGTCTTTGCCCACGGCGAGCACGAGGTCGTCGCCGTGCTTGTCGACGAGTGTGCGCATCGGCGTGTGGCTCATGCACAGGAGTTCCTCCGACAGGTCGACGCCGATGATCTGCGAGATCTGCTTGGCCTTCTTCGCTTCCGGGTACCCGCCCCCATTGGTCATGATCGCGAACGGGATGTCGTTCTCGCGCAAATCTTGGAGCACTTCCTTGGCGCCAGGGATCGGTGTCCTGCCGCGCAGCAGCACCCCGTCCACATCGAACACGACGCCGAACGTGGGCTTACCGCCAGAGGAGGAGGAAGAGGAGGAGGCAGCGCGGGTGGCGTTCAGGAGCGTGCGGCGCGCAGGCGCAGTGAGGCTTCTTCGCAGGATGTTCATCATCTCGGTCGCGGTCTTCCTTTGCGGTTCAGGATAATGACAGGAGGATTGGCAAGTTTGACACGCATGCAGGAAAGATGTGAGAGAGAGTGAGAGAGAGAGAGAGAGCATGAGGTGGCACGAAGGTTACGCGAAGTCGATCGATGTGGTGCGAGATGGTGGTAGGCTATAATGGACGACGGCAGGGTAATGGAGCAACAAAATAGCCTATGCAACAACAGCTAGCCTACGAAGTGGCGACATGGCTACTTTTGGTTCCGTCCAATCGAGCGATTACGCGAATCGCATCAGGTTCGCTGCAAAAGAGGATATCTTGTCCAACAGCGCCGTCACCACCGACAACGTATTTGGCCAGGATGTGGAGTCATGGGAGAGAGGGCGACATTTTCGCATCTCAACAGCAAATCCGGAAAAGCGAAAAGGACAAGGGGCTACTATTCCGAAGCTCCCGCTAGGTTGCGGATAGGTTTTATACAGTTTGTGCAATCAGTCCCGGATCAACATCTCCCTTTCAACCCCACAGACGCTCGCTCCGGTGTATAAAACACTCTGCATGCGACGAACCATCAGCGAATGCGCAAACGCTCGAGCGCAAACGACAAGAAAAAGAGACCAGCGGAAGGAAGATTTCGCACAGCAAGCGACCGCAAAACGAAACCGCACGAAGCAAACCCACTCACACACGAACGCAAGCAAGAACGCAAGCAAGAGCACCCTCATTAACGCTTTGGCTTGCCATTCCACAACCCGACCTGCCAGCCATGCAGCAGACCACCGACGCTCCTCCTGCTGCTAGCAGCACACAAGCCACGATGGGACGCCGCCCATTGACGCTTCCCGAGAAGATCCTTACGCACTGGGCTGTGGGACTCACGAAACCCGAGGTCGAACCTGGCCAGATGCTGTGCGTGAAGGCGCAGTGGACGCTCGCGTGCGAGATCACGTGGAAGTCCATGGACAAGACGTACCAGGACATGGGTCGTCCACGCATCTGGCGCAACGACCGCTTCTGGCTCGCCGTGGACCACACCGTGGACCCGCGCGTGAACCACTTGCCCACGCAGCAGATGATGATCAAGGCGTCGGTCGATTTCGCCAAGGAAGCCAACTTGACCAACTTCCAGCCGCCCAACACCACGATCCTGCACACCGAGTTCTACCGCCAGCGCGCGCAGCCGGGTCAGATCGTCGTCGGCGCCGACTCGCACAGTTGCAGTACGGGCGGGCTCGGCGCGTTCGCGATTGGTCTGGGAGCCGCTGATGTCGTGATGCCGCTGGTGACGGGCGAGACCTGGATCAAGGTGCCGGAGACCGTCAAGATCGAGTTTGTGGGGAACCCACCGATTGGCATGGGCGGCAAGGACGTCATGCTGTATACGCTTGGCGTCTTGAAATGCAACACGGTCGCGATCGGTCGCTGTGTCGAATGGGGGGGCAACATCTCGGCGCTTTCCTGCGATGCGCGGTTCGCGATCAGTAACATGACGGCCGAATTCGGCGGGATCGCCGGTGTGTTCCCTGCCGATGAGCGCACGGCCGCGTACATTGGCGCTCGGGACGCCCACAAGGACGATGCGCTCTACTTCCGTGCCGACGAAGACGCCGTGTACGCCGAGAAGTTCCAGATCAACCTGGACAACTTGGAGCCACAGGTCGCGCTCTACCCATCCCCCGACAACGTCAAGCCCGTGAAAGAGGTCGCGGGCTTGAAGCTCGATGGCTGTTTCATTGGCGCGTGTACCACCGCGGAAGAAGACTTGGTGCTCGGTGCGTTGGTGCTGGAAGCGTGCATGAAAGCCGGGTTGACCCCCGTGGCGCACGGCCAGCGTCGTGTCACTCCGGGCAGTCAGATCATCATCAACAAGCTCCGCGAGCACGGACTCATTGCCATCTACGAGAAGGCGGGCTTCATCGTCGGTGCTCCCGGGTGCAGTTTCTGCCTCGGGATCGCGGCTGATGTCGCTGGGGAAAACGAGGTGTGGCTCAGTTCGCAGAACCGCAACTACCGCAACCGCATGGGTCGTGGATCGATCGCGAACTTGGCGTCGGCGATCACGGTCGCAGCCTCGAGTTTCTCGATGGAAGTGACCGACCCAACGCCGTACTTGAAGCTCATCGACGAAGCCAAGTTCCACATGCTTGTGCCCCGCGGAGCGTCCGCGGACATCAAGATCAGCGAACCCGTGCCGGAAATCGCTACGTCGTCAGTCGATGACAGCGAAGGTTCGAGCGAAGGACTCGCAACCTTTAAATCGCAAATCAAGGGTCGCGCGCAAGTGTTTGGCGACAACATCGACACCGATGCGATCTTGCCCGGGGAGTACCTGACCGAGAACGACATGGAGAAACTGGGCAAGGTCGCGTTCTTGCACACGAACCCAGACTTCCGCGACAAGGTCACGCAGGGTCAGAACATCGTGATCGCTGGCCATGGCTTTGGCTGCGGGTCCTCGCGAGAGCAGGCTGTGACGGCCATGAAAGGAGCGGGCGTGCAGGCGATCATCGCGCGCTCGTTCGGGTACATTTTCTCGCGCAACTACCAGAATTTCAGTTTGATGGGCATCCAGCTCAACGACGACCGGTTCTACGAGCTGGCAACCGAGAACGCCGAGATCACGCTCAACATGACTGGCCGCACGATCGAAGTCGGCGGTGAAGTGTTCCGCTTCAACATGTCGCTCTTCGAAGAGCGTCTGCTCGCGGGTGGGGGGATCATGCCGTTGTACAAGAAGTTTGGCAACAAGTTGTTCCGCGTGGCGGTGCAGGAGCCAGGCGACGCGTCCAAGTCGAGCTGCGGCAGCGGCAGCTCTGGGGGTTCGTGTGCACCGAAGGCGACGGAGGTTGCCGGTGCTGGAGCCGCGAGCGATCTGTCGTGGTGATCAGTCCGCCAGTCGAGTGCAGCGTTAGATGTATTTTATAAAGTTGCTAGTCAGCGATGGACGACCGACACGGAAGAAGAGAACAGAAATATTTGTTAGGGACTCGCAATATATGTCGACAAGGTATATTCATTATTCGTCGACGGCGCGATTCAGTTTGTGCGCCTTGGCTCGCACTCTACCGTTTTGACATGGGCGAATGAACTGGACCAGCTCGCGTCTAGTTGAGACTCCTTAGCATATTGGAATGCGGCGTGAGCGTCACTGCTCGTTTATTTCCGAGATAGAGCAAAGTACGCTGATCCGTACTTTTCAAAGAAGTACCACAAAAGAGAATAGACTCGCTTATATCCGTCAAACTTACTAAAGATCAGGAATATTTGGAACATAAAGTCAGTGGAACTGCCAAAAAATCACTTCATCTATCACGTTCGCGCTAATTTCCGAACGCAAAAAACAAAAATTGGTGCGAACTTAAAGATTGATCTTTACATTCTTCAAGATAAAAAGTTTCTGCCGATTCCGATCAGGATTTTGGCACGTTTCGCACTGGTTTTGGATAATTCAACTTTGATTTGAGTTACGATGACGTATACTATGCACTTCCGCATACTTCTGCCAACTCATCAAAGTACGCGCGGACTTAGTAAAACTACTTGAGCAAAATCCGTACTTGTCTATTTCCGATATCAATTTAGCGATTCTACACATTTTGATGTTCTTTGGTGTAGTTTATTTTTGAGTTAGGGTTACGATGTACTAAACAGTTATTGCTAGAAACAGCACGTAGCCAATCATCGATATTACAAACTTTTTAGCCCAATCGCACTACTCCAAAGAAACAGCGTGACGCAATAAAAAATCGTCACACGGAGGTGCTCGCAATATATGTCGATATGAGTTATTTTTACGTCGCGATAAATATACATCCTCCTCCATCCGCATAAAGCAATCCGTCTTATGCCCGCGTTCATCCAGCGTCTGAGGATTGCGGATCGAGCGCACAGGTGATGGCGCGCTCAAGAACCTTTCTGCCGCCTTTGGCTTTCGGCGACAAGGCAGCGCAGCGCTATACGAGTTGCCTGGGAAGACAGGAAGACGCGCTCGCTTGTGGGAATGGCGACACCGGACGTCAAGGTTCCGCCCGATTGGCTGCGTGAGGTGAGCATTTGCTTGTTGTGCGGAAGGGTGTTTGGCGAACCACTGCCACTGTGATGCGCCTCCAGAGTACACAGAGAGAGAGAGATGGGATCGGTCATTCCGGTGCTGCTCATGTCGTCAACCAAAATCCCACTCATCTCCCTTCGCTTTTGTACCTTCACTTTGCTTGGTTCCATTGAATGTGTGCAGCCCCATTTCGCCACGCGTTCGGAGCTGCTCGACGCGCGCAAGCACGACCGCAAGCAGCTCGCGCTCGACTTGACGCACGATTCGCGCTGCTTCGACAAGAAATTCGCGCGCTCGGAGACGATTTTCCGCGATTCGTTCCGGAAAAGTGGCGCGTTCGATCGCGCGGAGCAACCCGCACTCGACCCCCATCAATTCCATCCGAGAGCGACCTGCAGCGGTCTCCTGACACGGACAGCCGTGCTGGAGAAGCGCTGCGAAGACAGAAACGTCGCAAACCTGAAGTTCGAGCCGCAGGAGATCGAGCGCTTCAAGGACATCCCCAATGCCGACCAGCTGACAAACTGGTGGAAACTTCGAGACGGGTACGTCGAAGACCCGTCGTCGTTTTGTGGGAACTCGCTTCGGTTGGAGATGGCCAAGCACGGCTTTGCATTGGGACCGATGGATCCCGCGAAAGTGCGCTGTCCGGCGTCCGTGAGTCACTGCTGGATTGCATGTTTTGACGCTGCATCACCCCTGCCACTTCGACTCTGACCCTGGAGGATTGATTTACTGGTTGCTTCAGGTCGATGAGCGTCGTTCTCTGAAGGAGAAAAAAGCGATGCTGGCGGACAAAGTCAGCAAGATCGCGCATTCGATCCCTGCTGACTACCTCACAGCCGATCGTGCAGAGACTGCGACCCTCGCGCACGCTCCAGATTTGTACGCACAGGAGCGGGTACAGCATGCAACCTTCTGGTTCGATACTGACTGGAGTACACGTTAAACATCTCTCTCTCTCTCTGGTTCGTTTTTGTAGAGGTTCTCCGACGGTGGAAGCGGAAATGGTGGTGGAGCCATTTGCCGATCTGGATCACTACCTCCAGCGTTTCCCTTGGTTTCTCCTATCAAGGTTCCCAGCACAAAGCCACGCCGACGACCCAAGAGTGTCGCCATCGAGAACTTGTTTCTCGAGAGCACAAACCAGCGTGTGCTTCTAGATCAGCTCAAGACCTGTCAGCCGCTTGGTCTCACTTCGTCCTCGGATCATGGACGTATCGGCTTTGGTGGCGGCGCGCGACCACGAATGTTAGCTGCGAGCTCGCTTTCGCTTCTCGATCCTCAGTCAGAGAGCAATAATATGAACCCATCCGGCGGAAAAGACTGCCAGGATTCCGTCCGCTGTGGTGGATTCTCATGAGAATCGCGCCGAGACTACATTGTTCAATGCAGGATCCCCAGATACATAGACAGCTAGCGAAGCGAACGAGCAGCAACACAACAGTTAACGCAGCAAAAGGAACAAAACCAAAAGTGCATCTTCGTTTCAGGATAAGTTGACGGATAAAGTGGGGCTCTAGTTGTCGGAAGGGTGTTGCTGCACCCATTGCTGTATCCAGGTGACCACGCGTTCAATGTTGGTCTCCATGTCTTCCACCGTCCGGCTCTCGAGTTCCTGCACAATCTCGGGTGCGTAGCTCTCCATGGCTTCCTGAAGCACGACCTGCATGATCTCGCACTCGACATTCTCGGCGACTTTCTTCTCCGAGTACCCGCGCTTCTGCAAGCGATCGAAAAGCGTCGTGTTGTCCACGCGCAGCACGAGCACAAGGTCAAACCAGCGTTCCGGGAAGAAATCGCACGTGTGGAAGTCGACGATCTTGCCGCCTTCGGTCATCATGTCCTCCATTTCATCGCACACTTTGTCTTCATCGAGCACGAAGCAGTCGAACTCTTCGTCGCGGCCTTCGTGCAGATCGCGCTCTTTCACGAGGTCGCCCACATTCACGTGCTGCAATTGCGTGCGCTCCTGCAATCGGAACAATGACAAGTGAAGCAAACGTTCGTGAGTGAGTGAGTGAGTGAGTGATGTGTTTGCTAGAAATGTGCGGATATCTCGACGCCGACGAAGCCGATTCGCGGCAAACAAGCACGAGCAGGGAGCACGAGACCTACCGCGAGCAGCTGACACATAGAGGTCTTCCCCGTACCGGGGGTTCCCGTCACGAGGATGTTCGGCAGGCGGACCATGGTTGCTGTGGCGTCTCTCGCTGATGCGCTTGATCAATCGAGGCGTTTTGCCGTTAAGCAGCTACTCGAACCGAGTCGAGCGCACCAAAACCAGGGACTCGAACATGGAGCATCCCAAAAGACGGTGCATTCCGTAACCAGTCAAAATTTCTGCGAGTCTGTGATGTGGAGAGACAGGCCACGCATGGTACCGAGAAAAGGTTCACAACCAAAATTGAAGCTCCGCATTGGTTTGCGCAACAGCGGATATCTGAATCAAACTGTGAGACTCCTCCATGTGGCTCGATTCTTCTGCTGCTTACATGTGTGTGTGTTTTCTCGCTGATCGTACCGACGTTTCATGGTTTCCTTTATGGATCGAGTGCTTCCCTTCGTCGCGCGATGGTGCGTTTTCGTTTTTATACCAAGGAGTTGCATCGCTTGATCAGAGAGAGAGAGAGAGAAGAAGAAATGCTGACTGTGAGTGAAAATGGGGTGCTCGTCCAATCATCCAGATTAGAGACCGCATGCAATGTTGTCGTTCACAATCCCCTTTTTTTCCACAACCATCTCGAGAAACCCACTATCCAGTATTAGCCACTCACAGCTCTCCAAATGGCACAACGTCCAGTTTCCCACCAATCAGCATGCGTGCATCTCCTTGCAACAGCAAACCCGTTTTTCCGCCTGTTGCGTGAAGCCACCTACAGTATCGGGTGTCGCCTTCGAAGCGCTCATTCGCGTATTCGACCGGCAGCAGAGGCGCCGTTGAAGAAGATACACAGATGTACGGCAGCGCAAGCGACAACACGAGCGACCGCGAGCAGCAGCAGGCGTTGCTGCCGTCGTACTCGCCCGCGGTCTCCCGCCTCGAGCACAGCGATGCGCATGTTGCGTCCGCGTGGCCGGCGACGTTTGAAGAAGGAGTCGACACGATGTAAGCACGCGTGCATGCCTCAGGACTATGCACTCCATACTATACTAACGACTCTCTCTATATATGTTTGCGCGAGTAGCATGGCGTCGCCCGCGAATATCCGACGCACGGACTCGGGATCGTTCACGGAGCACTCGCGCATTTTGCAACCGCCGGATCTCCCGGTCGACTTGCATGGCGGCGCGATCGCGCATGGCAAAATGAACTACAATGAGGCCGTGTTCAATGCGATCAACGTGCTACTGGGTGTCGGGGTGCTGTCGAGTCCGTTCGCGTTGCGGTCCAGTGGGATGCTCGTGGGTGTGCCGTTGTTTTTCTTTTTCACGTTTGTGACGAACTACACGGGCAAGTTGCTCGGCAAATGCTTGGATTACCAAGAGGGCATGTCGGTACGAGCAAGCAAAGCAGTGCGTATGTGTTTGCATTGGAGCTCATGTGTGTGTGTGTGTGTGCGTTTGTTTGTTTTGCCAGACGTATCCTGATATCGGCGAAGCCGCGTTTGGGACGCGTGGTCGCCTTGTCATCGGCGTGATCTTCTTCTCGGAGCTCTTCACGGCTTGCGCAATGTTCAACGTCCTGAGTACGTTGCGTCCTTGACCCTGCTGCTTTCGCCCTGCAGACTGTGCTAACAACGCATGTTCTCCTCCTTCCTACAGTCGGTGATACGTTGGCTGCCTTGCTGCCATCGTTCACAGCGCAGCAGCTCACGGTGATCGCATTCCTGCTGATCATGCCAACGTTGTGGACCCCGCACCTGTCGCTGCTCTCGTATTTCAGTATCATCGGCATCTTGTCGTCGTTGTTCTGTCTGTACACGCTGTTTTTCGTCGGATTTGCGATCGATACGACTGCTGCGGGGTACACTGTGGGAAGTCTTATCGAGCCCCAACCGCTGGAGATTGTCGCCGATGCGGACCGCATTCCGTTGGCGATTGGACTCACGATGGTCGCGTTTGGGGGGCACTCGGTGTTCCCGTCGATTTGTTCCTCGATGGAGAACCGAGCCGAGTACCCAAAAGTGCTCAACATCGCGTATTTCACCGTGTGCCTCGTGTACGGTGCCATTGAAGTCGGCGGCTACCTCATGTTTGGCGTGCACACCACGAAAGAGGTTCGTGGAGTGCAGTATCCCGTTCAACTCTCTCTCTCTGACTCTCCTCGCAGTGCTAACTCTTCATTCCTGTTGTCGTGTCTACAGATCACACTCAACCTCATCGCTGTGTTCCCTGGCTCGCTGACTCACTTGATGATTTGGACGATCGCACTCAACCCAATGAGCAAGATCGCGATCACGATCACGCCCATCGCACTGGCGCTCGAAGAAGTGATCCTCAGACCGGAGGAAATCCACTCCGGAACCACCAAGATCAAATTCTACCGCGCATTCATTCGCACAGTGCTTGGCGTCGCGGCGCTGTTCTGTGCGCTTTTCGTGCCGCACTTTGCACGCGTGACGTCGTTCCTCGGCTCGTTCTTCGCGATGCTCGCGTCTGTGTTCCTGCCGTGCGTGTGCTACATCAAGCTCTTCAAGCACCGCCTGTCGCGCTGGGAGATTTGGCTCAACGCCTCCTTGGCCGTAATTTCGATTGCCTTTGCAGTCATCGGCACCATCGCGTCCTTCATCTCGCCCGCCGAATAGATGTATGTGTGTATGATTGTGCGTGCATGTATGCTTCTCTTTGTACCTTCGTTTCATAGATTTCTATAACCCGTGAGCACCTAACGAACAATGAACAATGAAAGCGAAACAGGCTCCTTTCACTTGCATACTCGACTCGGCGTGTGTGGTTAGTGGGGTCGCGGAGCTGTCGACGACGCGAATCCCCCTTTAGGAGAGAGCAAACGCGTTTCGTGACGAGGCAGACTCAGAAGAAAGTATTTTCGACCTCGAAACGCGAAGATGCCCACGCGACGGAAATAAGCACACGAGTGTACCCGAAATACAGACGAGTCGCTTCAGATAGAAAGTGCTCAATGGCGGAAGAAGCGTAACAGAGAGCATCCAGTCAAGAAGGACGCGCAATATATTTACTGGAGAGGAGGGGGAGGAGAAACCGGATGGGGCAGTCGTTCGACTCCTTTTCCAATGGTCAGTCGAGATGAGTTCGAATGCAGACGTGTATCTTCGTCGTATTTCTCCTCGCATGAGCAACAACAGCAGCAGCAAATTCAGCGACAACCATCCCCCTCATCACCATCAACCAACCAACACAACTACCAAACGCAGGCGAACGACGATGCGGACTCGAGAAGCTACGTCCCCACACTCGACGAACTGGTCGAGAAGTCGAGAAATGACGCCATTATCGAGCTTCAGCGATGGTAATGATGCATGCTTCTCTTCTCCGAGTCGTGTCAAATGGTCTCTAGTAAACGATGCTTGTGTGCATGCATTCTGCAGGTGGAAACGAAGACATGGGAACCAGAAGCGCATCACGGAGCTGCAGGAGTTTTGCCGTGACCACGCAAAAGCGGTGATTCAGAAGAAGCAAAGCGCTCGCATTCGCGCCAAGATCCGAGAACTCGTGCTGCATGCTCTGTTCCTCTATTTCTACACCGTCAGCACGCATTTCAATTTCTCGAACGAGCGGCTATCCCGCTTCACCGATGCGCCGACCTGTACGTGTAAACAAGCGTGCATGCAAATCTCAAGGACTAGTAGTTCTATGACTGGTTCTTCCTTCTTACCGTGACTCTTGTGTTGGATTGCGTGCATCCATTCATCCAGCTCAGTACTTGAGCGCCGAATTCCAGGCAGCAACAGAAATGAAGCAATTCCACCGAATAGCAAGTGCAAAAGAGCTCTTCGCATGGCTCCAGGGTCCATTTCTGGCGCTTTCGTATCCGTCGTCGTCGTCGTCAGCAGCAGGGGAGAACGATCTCATCTTTCAGAATAACCGCGTCGTCGGCGGGATCCGCATCGGACAACTGCGCGTCAAGAAATCCAACTGCACCTCGCGGATCACGTCGTATTTCTCCTCGGCGCTGGCGCCAACAAATTCTTCTTCCGACTCCAACACGCTGTACTGCTACGGCTCCAAAAGCGGCGATTTCCAAGGAGGTTCCGGGGATGACGAGGACGAGTTGCAAGACACGTTCGGGGGTAGTGCAGGGGAAAGCTTCCCGTTCGCTGGTCAGAACGGTACCGACACAGCGTTGGAGCGCAGTGCGCAGTTCTCGTCCATGGCAGACACAGGTGCAGGCGGTTCCGGCGTTTTCCCAGCACCTGCCTTCTCCGTGGTGTTGCCGCGTGCCAATGCCGCTCGGGCGTCCCAGATCCTGTCGTGGCTGGAAAGCGATGCATACATTGACCAGCAGACGCGGGTTGTGATGCTCGATGTGAATCTCTATAACGTCATGCTGCAGTATATCCTCGTGGTTCGGTTCGTGTTTGAGTTCCCATCCAGTGGCGGGGTCACCGCCAAACTCGTGACCACGAGTGCCCCCATCACGAGGAGCTTTCTGTACTATTCCGACGAAGTATGGCAAACGCTATGCAGTTTGGTGGTGCTGGTCTTCTACGTGTACTTCTTAGTGACGGAGCTGCTCGCACATACCGGTCGGCGACGGAAAGCGGCGACATTGAAGGCGCTGCGCTGGTCGGCGCGTTATGGATCAGGAGCACGGACACTCAGTCTTGTGTTCTACTTCTTGGTGTGGCTCATGCGTTTGATCGCGCTGATCAAGTTCCCGAAAACGTTTCCCCTGGAATCCGATGCGTTTGTGGCTCTTCGTCCTTTCGCCGAAGCCTTCCATATCTCGCAGCATCTCTTGGCGATCAATACGTGTCTGTGTTGGCTCGTGATGCTGCTGCTGCTTCGAGTCTCGAAGAACATTGACATCTTCATTCGAACGATCCTGCTCGCGAAAACGAAGCTGCTCTCGCTGTTGCTCTGCATGGCGATCCTCTTTTACGGATACGCGAGTGCATTCGTTGTCGCGATTGGTTCCCAGTCCCGTCCGTACGGGAGTATTGCGTCAGCATTGACTTCGTTGCTGGGCGTAACGCTAGGAATCGGAGGGTCCACCACTACGGCCATCGCAACTTCGCAGCAGCAAAACCAGGACGCGACGATGGAGATCGTGCTGTTTGCAGGGTTTCTCGCGCTGAACCTGTTCGTCATCGCGAACCTGGTTCTCGTGGTCATCTACGAAGCGTATCGCAAAGCCGTCGAGGAAGCCGAGTACCAGCAGCAGCAATCGTCGTCGAAGCGGATCCACCTGCTCGTGGAGATGGTCCGGTACGCGAAGTCGCTGTGCGAGCAGCTCCGCGACACACTCCAACGACTGTCCGGGAACCTGCATTTCGTGCACACTTCTCAGAAGAAACTGGTCAGCCGCACGTCGAAAATGTCGGTCGTGCACGCGATTTCGTCGTCGGGGGTGATGCAGAAAAGTGCGCAGGCGATCTCCAAGCGTGTAGGCGCGCTAAGCGACTTCGGCGGCAGACTCGTGCACAGTGTTGTGTCGTCGGAGCGAGAGGAAGACGATGACTGCTTTTCAAACGATTTGTGGCAGCATCGCAATACCAGGAGTCACAACAACAGCAGCGAACGTGGCAGTAGCGATCATGGCTTCAATCTGTCGAGAGGAAACGTGCTGCCTGGGGGTAGTTGTGTCGGTACTGCTGCTGGTGCTCGACAGTCGACCGATCGCAATTCTCGCAGCGGTGGGGACAGTGCAGCGACCACAAAGCTGCTGCAAGGCATGATCCTGCAGTTGGCGCTTCAGAATGAAAGCCTCATGCGCTCGATCGATGACGTGCGCAAGGATGTGAAAGCCCTAGCGGCGATCAAGACGATGGACAATACAAGTCGCCACTTGCTGTCGCCTTCGCTGGCTCACTTGGGCGGCAAGCAGCATTCTCGAAGACAGACGGTGGTTCAGCAGCAGCAGCAGCAGATCCATGCGCTCGTGAAAGAACCCAGTGAAGTGCTGGAGCGTGTGTCGTAAAGATGGGAAACCCTGTACTATATACGAGAGAGACACCAAGAAGTAAGTGCTTCACCCAGCAAAAGCAAATGACAAAGAATAGAGAGACACATTTTTGAGCAAATAAAATGGAGATTTTCAAAAACAAAATAGAGCGTGCTTACAACGGGACGAACGACCCAAACCTGAGTCAGCGAGCGCCGTTGCTTTTCTTCCTATACTAAACTATACGGGTGGCGGATCCTTCTTCGAGTTCTGGAAGGAGGTGAACGTGATCGACCGCCGTTTGGCGACTCTCTCACGTGGGTTGGCCTCTCGAGAAGCCGACGGCATCCCGACTTCAATGTCATCCACACTTCGTCGAGGTCTTGCGGACGAGGAGCCGCTTTCCCTGTTGCAAGACGTCCCGCACAAGCATGCGCTTCCGGTTAGATCAGCGAACGAACCGCATCAATTCGAGAAAACGAACGTACCCTGTTATCCGGCTCGATGGACGCCGCGAGAAGATACCTCGCTGGTGTGCTGTCTGGAACCCCAAGGCGCCGAGAATCTCGGTGAACCCCATGGTCGCCGACATATCGAGGTAGTTGTCGATCACATGGCGACTCACTTCGTCCGACTGGTCTCCAGCATTGTCGCCCGACTCGTCGTCGTCGGATTCTTCGCCCGTGCTCATCTCGCTTTCGTTTTCCACGATTGTCGTCATCGAACTCGCACTGGGTGTGCCCTCCTCGCCGTCGACTGCGCCATCGGCGATCGACACTTCTGGAACAGTGGGCAAGTGCACCGTTTTGTGGCCATCCGATTTGGCATCCGACGAGGACGTAAAGCTAAATCCGCGCTCCAACATCTTGCGCTTCGAATGCGATGGACCGTGCGCGGGTTTCCGCTGGGAAAGCAGCACCACGCCAAAGATCGTGGTCATGATCCCAAGCACAAACATCAACGCCTGGTGCACGGAAAACGTGCGGATTTCCTGGAAATAGATCACGCCGCCGAGCACACCGCTGATGATCCAGTACGCCTGGTAAATCGGCACTACGGCCAGCGCATCGTAATGCACCAGTCCGCAGTTGAGGTAATGGATCTGGCACAGCAGACACCCAATCAGCGCTGCTGCAAGCAGGTACGTCTCAAAATGCTGGAAGCAGTCGTCGCCGTGGAAAGCGGCTTTGAGCAACTCCGCGCACGACTTGGCAAACAGAACCGATTGGCCACCCATAGTCCCAGATAACCCCGAGTACGCCACGAGGCGCACGCGACCCCAGAAAGCAGGATGACCCACCTGAATCAGTCGATGGCGCTTGCTGGTCAAGCTGAGTTGTTCTACCAGCTGGATCAACGAGTAGTGCAGAGCCACACAGAGGAACACGACTGCAAAGTAGACACCTATTTGTCAAAAGCGGTTGGACCAACGAGCACGCAGGTGGATGAGCACATACTATCCGAAGGTCATGCGCGACGCCGAAGACGTACATGTAAGCGGGTCGCGGTAGAGCTCAAGCAGCATGCTCAAATTGTACGACGGCGACGTGTGGGATGCAAACACGACGGCGATCGTCGCGCCAGCGAAAATCACGAGCGTCGCCGCGATATCTTTTCGACCCAGCTTTTCCTTGTTAAAGCATGGAGCGAGCATCTACACGCCAGCACAGCGATGCACAATGTAAGCGCATGGGATGAGAAAAGACTGCACAACGGGACGCACCATATTCCACACAAGGGTGAGCGCAGCAAGTGGCGCGAGTAGACTCTGCGGCGCGAGCCCGAACGCGACAAAATCGAGAATCGAGCCGGCGAGGATCAAGAAGAAGCCGAGACACCACAGCGGTAACCGGTACACGGGGGTTGGCTCCGTGTTGTGCTCCTGAGCATTCAACTCGTTTTGCTTCAGCGCCTTCTTTTGCAGATTGATGCCGACACTGGCGAAAAACGAGAACACGACTGCGATCACAAAGCCGACGATCCACGCCGAGTGCTTCGGTCCCACGTAATCTGCATCGAAGCATTTCCCGCCGTCGGAAACGCCAAATATTGGGCGTGTCGCGCTGCCGCAAAAGTTCACTTGAGCTGCACTCAGGGACTCGGCCGGTAGCGCTGATGAGCAATTGGTGGCGATGACCGAGGCGCAGCTGTCGAGGCAAAAGCTCTGCGGAGCGCCAAGCTCACACACATTAAATATCCTGGCGCATTCCGCGTGCTTTAGTGTCGATCCGCACGTGCCGTTCGCAGCGACAAAGCCCGCAGTGGAGTCGTTCAGGAGCTTCGCGTACTCTTCCTGGGCGGCGGTATCCTGCAACAGCAACATCAAGCCATCAGAACCATCCATGCACTTCCCACTATCAACCCATTCAGTAGACGCGATCAACCTACTAGTCCCTACCATCTCACTCCACGACGACTTTGTACGACACGACGAGTATTTCACGAACTCGGCACAGAACGGGATCTGCGCCTCGGTCGGCACATCGCAAGACGAGCATTCCTGCACACTGTACAGCGCCAACGCCGATGTCGCTTGCGCTGTCGGCACAAACTGGGCGGTCGCGAGCACACCCATGCCAACCACCACCACCAGGTGCAGCTGCTGTGCACTTTGTGTCCTCGCAGTAGCAGACCTCTTGCTGTCTGAGCATCTCACTGTCGACGACGGCGCTTGTAGTCGTGGTGGCACTGCAACGGTTTCGTCGGCAACACATCGAGTTGGCTCCTGATCGCAGCGCGCAATGGCTGCCACTGGCATTGCCGTAGGCGGTGCTGCTGGAGCGTCTGACATCTTCGGACGCGAGGAACGCGACAGTGTCATCATGGCCAGACGTGAGACTGGAGCTGCAGCTGGGGTTCCTGCTGTGATTGTGTGTGTGCTGGATGCTTATTCGCGGGGTATGAGAAGAACGAACGCTTGGCGCTTTTGGGCAGTTTGGAAGCTCTCAAGAGATCCTCATGAAACCGCTTTCTCTCTTCTCTGTTATTTCCACGCACCCCTCGAATAGAAGCCCCGTGGGTTCACTGTTCGGGAAATGTGCAAGTGCAACATCCACCTTCGTGCAACGTTTGATGCAAACTCGCATTGGGATGATTTGGTCCACCTTCACGCCACATCGCCAGATCTGATTCCGCTGTTTTTGTAGCTGAAGACATTCGTGCGACTTTCCATTGAAGTCTCCAAAGAAATTGCATCTTCGTGCGACCTCCCAAAATGAACCAACCGGCTAATGCCACGAACCAGCACCGACTCCGTAACCGAGTAATCATATGATGGTCTCGAGCAGAGTGATGGTCTGATTGTGGCTGATCAACGTACTGTAGCTCTTCGCAATAGAGCGCCGCGCTGCTCTTCGTGGCCAACAGGACAAATAAACCGCTGCACATGCAAGTTGCGACACTTTTCCACTTGAGCTCCGAGAGCGAAAAGCAACAGTCGCCACTTTCGCACGCGGACAACCTCCGGAAAGAGCAGTCCCGCCACCATGCTCAAGCCGCTCGCGAAGAAGAAGGCGATGGTGCTGCCGTCCCCGCAGTCGTACTTTGAAGAGTGGCAGGCGCACATGCAGCACAACGCGAGCACGCTGCACACGGTGCTGCAGCACACGACGCAGCACAATGGCGCGGCGCTCCGCATCCAGCTGCGGTACCGGAAATACCAGGAAAAAGTGCGCATGCTGCTCAAGAAATCCGAAAAGGCGATCGACGAGCAGCAGCAGCAGGACAGCGCGGTGACGACGGCGAAGGCGGCGCTCCGCGAACGTGGGGTCACGGGTTCGAGCATGGCGCTCGCTGTCGCGTACAATGTACGCAAGGAGAACAGCGAGGCGGGTAGCGACGCAGCAGCGCAGTACCCCCTCGTGCGGAAACCAAAGAACAACCTGCAGACCTATACTTCGGAGCTGCGAGCCAGTAGTTTAAACAACGACCCGTCGCCAAAATGGAACCCGACCGAGTGGAAACAGATCCCGGGACGAACGAGCAAGACACTGCACAACGTCAGCGCTGCGGAGGAGGACACTGAGGACGACAAGGACGCGGGAGCTAGAGACAAGCAGGTTCACAATATCAGCGCAGTGAAAAGCGATGCAGAAGATCGACCTCACGTTGCAATCGCTCCAGATGTCCAAGAAGACGACGAGAAGAGCAGCGTCGTGCACACCCGCGATCATGGATTTGTGGACATTATGCACCACTCCTGGCTCCTCGCTTCTATGGAAGAGCGCTGTGCCGAAGCAGCTGCCTCGGTCGGTGCGAGAGATCGTGGCGGCCACTCCGCCATGAAAGTCGCGGATTTCCGTCACACGCTCCTTGATTTTGTATTTATCACGCGCTCGGGGGTTGGGCACAATTTCCACGGCCGTCCGCCGTCGTCCGCATCCGTGCACCACAAGAACCTCCTTTCCCGTGTCCAGCAAGCGTTGGTCAGCAGCAACGAGGAAAATGAAGCGTTGAGTGCGGAAGACATGCGCCGGGTCACGCGCATCTTCCAGGGCTTGAAGTCGGAGATGTTTATGCCCGCCGTGCGCACGTTGGGCTGGATTTTGACGAAGACGTGGCGCATGCTGTTCAATGGTGTGCACGTGGATGTCGAGTCCTTGCACCGAGTGCTGCGAACGCTCGACGAAGCGCAGGGCGACGTGAGCGTGGTGTTTGCGCCGACGCATAAAACGCACCTCGACTACTTGATCATCAGCTACCTGTGCTTCGCGTACGGCATCCCCCTGCCTCGCATCGCTGCGGGGAACAACTTGGACCTGCCGTTGATCGGGTCGTTCCTGCGAGCCAACGGGAGTTTCTTCATCCGTCGGTCGTTCAAGGACGATCAATTGTACAAGCAGGTGCTGCAGAACTATGTCCACGAGTTGATGAGCGATGGGAACCCCATCGAAGTGTTTGTCGAAGGCGGCCGCTCGCGCCATGGACGTGTGTGCAAACCTCGACTGGGGTTCCTGTCCATGTTCCATGAGTACACAAAGACGAGCCACGCCGCGGATGGCTCTTCGGAAGCGTCCGAGCAGAAGAAAGTGCTGATCGTGCCCATTTCGCTCGACTACGACAAAGTGTACGAAGTGGAAGAGTACGCGAACCAGTTGCTTGGGAAACCCAAGCAGAAAGAGAGCATCTCGGGCTTCCTCAAGTCGGTGTGGGATATTTTCTTCCTTCGCTGCGGCCATTCCTATGTGCGCTTCGGCGAGCCACTCGCCATGACGGCCGAGTCCTCCTTGGACGGCACTGCGCGCGAGCTTGCGGTGCGGATGCAGACAACAGGCACCATCACGAGCACGGCACTGGTATCGGCGCTGCTCATGTGGAAGCGCAGCTACCAAACACAAACCATGCTGGAATCACGCGTGCATTGGCTCGTCAGCGAGTTGGAGAAGCGATCGGCGCACCTCACACATGTGCACGATGGCGACATCGCCGCGCATGCGCTCTCCATTCTGAGCGTGGAGGTGTTGCGCAATGGTGTGTTGATCCCCCAGCTCGAGTTCCCTACACGAGCGCTGGAGATAGGCTTTTACCGAAACCACGTGCTCCACGTGTTCCTTCCGGAAATGGCGATCATTGGCGCCATGGACGCGTTGGTGCGCGAGTGTGCGACCGCCACCATTGTTGGTGGCAGCACAGGTAGCGTGTCGATTGCTCTTGCGGATGTGGAAGAGAAAGCGCTGATGATGTGGAACTTTTTGCGCCACATTTGCCGCCATGACGATATCAGCCTCAGCGAGCAGCTCACTCAATTCGTTACCGAGTCGTCCGAGTGCCAGCTGAAGGACGCTTTTGTGGTCGTGGATGTGCAGCAGTGGAAGACGAGTAAACTCGTGGGCTTTGTGCTCTCGCTGCTCTGGCCGTTCGTGGACTCACTCTGGCTCTGCGCGCAAGGGCTGTGGAGTTTGATCAGTGAGCGCGACAGCAGAGAGAGCGACAACACGGAGCGTGAGGTCGTGCGCCGCGTGCAGATCCTCGCGCGCGAGCTGTTCCTCGAGCGGGAGCTGACCCACGCCGAAGCATTTTGCAGTGAGAGCATCAAGCAGTCGTTCGATTTCCTCGTCGAGCGTGGGTTCGTCCGCTACGCGTCGTCTCGTGATGGCCGCTCTCGTGTGATCCAGTTCTGCCGCGAAGAAGAGGACAACAATGACGGAAGTAGCGACCGCAAGGAAGCGTTTGTGCAGGCGCTAGTGGACGAAGTGAGCGGCTGGCGGAAACCCGTGACGTGTTTGTGGAAACCGGTTGCGACTTCGCCACCGAACCTGACGCGAGCCACCGCAATGGCACTGATGGTGAAGGCTGAGGGCAACAGCAAGAGCGTGTATGACGCGTGGATGGCGCCGACGCCAGCAGCAGCAGTGGAAGGAAGGAGTTTGTGAATAAAAGTTCATCTGGTTTTTGGAACGGACTCGCAATGCTTTTCCCTTGTTTAAAAAGAAGAGGTGCAACTCAAATGAATGCGTGACTGGGTGTGCATCGAGTCGCTTTGCTTGGTGCGCAGTGGTGATCGCGCACTCCGAGCCAAGTAAATCGCAAAATGAACGCCTCAGGTATGCGCCGTTGAAGCCAAACGCGCAGGATGACGCATCTCACCAGTGTTGCTCCAACCAATTTCAGACAAAATTGTTTTGCTGCCTTCTTTCCACCAAACACCTCTTTATATATGCTATGCGATCTTACAAGCGCACACAAACACGACGCAACCTGGTTTCAAAGGAATACGCACTATCAGAGGTGCATCATCCTTTCGTCGTTGACAAAATCGGCACCAAACCGAGACAACCATAATGCTGCGTCGAAGCGTGCTCGCCACACCGCGATGGTGGCAGCTCGCGACGCGCGCTCGATGCGCTGCTGGTGCCACCAGTCGATCCTTTGCGGCATCGAGTGCAGACGATGGAGGTGGTGCTGCTGCCAGTGACGCTGCTCCTGTGCATGTCCCTGTGCTGTTGCACGAGACCATCGCACTCTGGGGAGACGCCAACGCCAGCACAGCAGACAAGCAGCGCTACTTTGTGGATGGCACGACCGGGTTCGGCGGCCACTCGCGCGCACTGCTCGAGCGCTGTAAAGATGCGCGATTGCTCTGTATCGACCGTGATCCGGAGGTGCGTTCTTCTCTATTTGCTAGGTATCTGGGATGGGGATCGTGTCCATTCATTCCTTCGTTGCGTGTGTGTGCTCATCATGTCCATTAGGTTCTCGCGATCGCCAAGGCGAATCTGCAGGAGTTCCGAAGTCGCGTGACGTTCCAACAGGGCTCTTACTTGGAGATTAAGCAGCACCTCAAGCAGGCAGACTTTCCCAGCCAAGTGGACGGTATTATGGTCGACCTCGGCGCCAACAGTTTCCATTTCGATCAGCCGCATCGTGGCTTCTCTTGGATGCACGATGGACCGCTGGACATGCGCTTTGACCAAGGCAGCGACGCCCCCACGGCGGCCGATGTGCTCAACACGCACTCGGAAGTACAACTCTCCAAAGTACCTGCAGCTTTCTTTTGTTTCAATCTACCGATGGCAGGATCACCGGATTGATCTCTGACTACTCCTTCTTACTAGATCTTTCGAGAATTTGGCGAAGAAAAGCTCGCAAAGGAGTACGCCAAAGCCGTGGTCCGTGATCGCGATGAAAAGCAGTTGGTGTTCCGCACGACCCAGGACCTGAAAGAGTGCATTGAGCGGATTGCGCGCAAATGGAAACGAGACGATTCCAGCAGCTCTAAGAACAAGAGCAAAGGCGGCAAGAAAAACGCCGCGACTTCCAGGAAACAGCAGCAACTAGCGACAAAGAAGAAAGCGTCGACCCATCCAGCGACGCGATGTTTCCAAGCGCTGCGCATTTACGTGAACGAAGAGCTGCAGCATGTAGAGGTACGTTGTTGCGACCATGTCTTGGTTGGTCTAGGGATAGTGGGCAATTGATACTGATGGCGGGAATGGCAGGAGGGGGTCCAAGAACTCGTCTCTCGTTTAGCTCCTGGAGGACGATTGGGTACGTGAAATGCAAAATCCGCACCTCTGTAGTTGCCAAGCGAATCGACTAAAGTGTCCGTGTGTCTGATGATCGCATTTTGGTCTCTCCGTGTGTGCATGTGTTGTGTGTGTTCATTAACGACAGTGACGATCGCGTTCCACTCCCTGGAAGATCGACCGATCAAGACGCTCTTCCGCAAACTCGTACGTTGTTGGTGCTCTTTTAGAATGTCGTGATGGTCCATGCTGTTGTTTCCGATTTGGTCATTCACCATGCATCTTGGTGTCAATTGGCTTCAGGACAAGCAAGGGCGGAATGATGAGGAGGACGAAGACGAGTTTGCTGACTTTTACGAAAATGATGACGAAGACGACGACCAAAATGATGAAGAAGACGACGAACCAATGGAGAAAAAGCGCTTCCACCTCGCGAAACGGAAAGCGATCAAGCCCACAAGCGACGAAATGGTGAGGAACCCACGCTCGCGAAGTGCGCGCCTGCGCTGCTTGGAACGCGTGGCATAAACCAAAGCAACCAACGATTTCCCAAGTCAACAACAAAGCGCTAGTTCTTCCCTTCTAGACGCAGTTTATAGTCCGTTCTGCATCCTACTTTCGCTCTTTCTACACCGACTTGCTCTTATTGCCTGTTCCTCCTTCTTCTTTGCCGCTGGCATGGTACTCGTCCAGATGAAAGACGCATTTCCAATCGACCACTTTCTCGCCATACAAATGGAAGAAATCGATGCAGTTCTTGGCAAGCCCACGCGAATACGCGCGCGACGTGTTCTCGTTTTTCACGAATTCGTTCGTGGTCAGCGACGCCGTGAAGAGGTACGTGTGGAAGAACAGCAAGTACGCGATCCAGAACATCTGGAGCACGTCGAGAAGAAACACGCAGAACAGCACTGGGTGGTGATGCGCGACGCTCCAGATGCCGAGGAGCACACCATCCTGGGTCCATGCAATGCTGCTCTCTTGGTGGAGCGCAAACCGCCAGCAAGCCACAAGCTCCAGACCGATCGACAGCACGGCAAAGAAGAGGAAGCCGTAGAAGAAATGGTGGTTCTCGGCGCCGACGGCATTGTTCACGAACGGACAGTAATGGTCGAACTTCGCGATGCACGCGTTGAGCTCAGCACAATGCTTGGCGCGGAGCGGGCGGCGGTGCAGACACGTGAGGCAGAGCTTCGTGGCGCTCGGACGCTTGGATTCGACAAGCGTGCGGATATTGTGGAGCTTTTCGTGGTACAGTGTGGCCACCACACCGGGGTTGCTGGTCGCGGTCATGTAGAGGCAGTACACCATCGCGAGGATCGACAGCGCTGCGACAGTCTGGAACGTCCCACTGGTGTATTCCCGCGCAAATGTGGGGAAACTCGCCACGAGCCACGCAATGGACGACGCATTGATACCGAACATGAGCGCCGCTGCTTTCTTTTTATCGCCATAGGACCCACGCTGCAGCAGTTTCAGCAGCGCAAGCGTGACAGCGCACAACACCCCTTGCTGCCACATGATGCGGAAGAACCCGTCGTTGAACACGACGATGGCGCAGCAAGCAGGTAAAAACAGCCACGGCACAAAGAACGAGAGCTTGTAGACATTGGCTTCCAGCGTTTTTTTCTGCAAGGTGTAGTAGGATTAGCGTCAAGGCGCGTGAGGTTGTGGAATGCAGGAGAGGGCAAACCCGGACACGGATAGACATGCTAGACCACGTACGGGGATGGACGTCCATCGCGCGAGTTGCTGCAGCTGATGGTCTTCTTCCAGGAGGTGCAACGCAGAGGACTTTGGATGCACGAACTTGCGCGCCAGGTCGAGTGGCGTTTCTCCGGCAGCATTGACGATCGTGGGATCGGCGCCACTGTCGAGCAGCATGCGAACGGCGAGCCCGACATCGTTTTTCGAAGCATGATGCAGCGCTGCAGCGGACAGATGGAGGAAAGCCAATAAAAGCTCGTCAATAACCCCCCCCAAAATGTCTAGTTTTCCTCTCGCCTTCGGTGCTGCGTTAACGGACGTACCCGTATTGCCTTCGGTGTCCTGTGCATCAATCGATGCCTGCAGACTCAGCACCATGCGAAACGAGTCGAGATGGAAGCGTTGTCGATTCGAGAGCAGCATCAGCGCCGTTTTCTGGAGAGTGTCTTACGCGTGCATAAGACAAGCGCACTGCTGGTTGGTCTCGTACAAGCAGCATGGTGCAAGAAGGACAACGCCTCTTGCCAGAAAAAAGCGCATCCTCACATACCTTTCACGCGGACATCAATATCGGTTCCTTTTGCTACGAGATACGCAGCCGTGATGGGAAAGCATCGCTGCAAAAGGCATGGCACACACAGCAATGCAAGTAAGTCATGCTGCTTCCGACTCGGAGAAGGAAAACAAACAACTTGATCTCGTCGCGTCAAAAAAGTAAACCGATTTCTCACCTGAATGCACAGGAGGAAAGAATTAAATCCGGCGTCGTCCGTGAAGCTCGCATTCGCGCCATTGCGCAGCAAGAGTTCGACTGCGTATATGTGGTTGTGGTACGCGGCCCAGAAAAGCGGGGTGGTCTGCAATTCCCCTCCGAGCGGGTCCACATCGATCTGTGCTTTCAACGTTGCATCTTGAAACAGGTACCTAATGGCAAAATGTATCGCACATCATGTTAGAAAACACCACGGCCCAGCGAGGCTAAGGCAGACAGCGCGTGCCGTACTCTAGGATGCGCATTTTGCTGTTGATGGCAGCATGATGCAGCAGCGTCGCATTCGACGCTTCCTCGACGGCATTGATGTCAAAGGCAGCATCCTGCACACATGTGTAAAACAAACCAGACCCATGTCAGCCCCGTCCAACATAGAGAGGAACAACCGCTACGAGCACATGTTAGCTCTCTTCATGTGCGCTGCGTTACCTCCTGGATGAGCTGCTTCAGTTCGTCGAAAAGCCCGAGACGCGCGCAGTCAAACACCGTCGGTTGGTGCAGTGGGCTCTCGCATTTCGCGCACGTCGTGGTGCTGTCAGCAGCTCGCTCCTGGGCGTGAGTCTGCTGTGTCTGCTGTGGCGGGGAGTCCGTGGGCACGACGCCACACGAGGCGCAGATCAGTCGCATCGCTTCTGCCTTCCGTTTTTCTTTTTCTGAAATGAGGAGCTCCATCATTTTGGCGAGTCACAGATGAGCGATTCGTCGTCCTTCAAACCTTCACTCACCCAGTTCTGCGCAAACCTGCCCCGTTTTTAGTACACTTGTCACCGAATATGGCACTAAACCAGTATATTGTCCATAGAAACGGAGAGATGAGGTTGGGTGACAAGCAGTGCGTACTCATTTAAAGCTGCGAATCCAGTCGGCGACGATTGTGGATACATCACACCGAGTCCAAGCGCACTCGGTCGCGAGTCTCTGTTTTCTGCACTAGGAGCACGCATCCGAGATGCCGCCTGTGAGCATGTCGAGTCTCTGGATGGCGGACGTCTTCCGCCTTGGAGGTCACTTCCAGCACTCGCTCAAGGAGTGTTGTTCTTCTTTATTCCACCAGGGTATTTATATGCAGCAATGCAGTCGACTTGATAGTATTAATAGTGCTTGCACGTGCGAGTATTCTTGTATCGCACGCGCTGAGCCCGCTCTTCTCGAGAAGGGGAATGTGCACTACGAGAAGCATGGGACTCCCGAGATAAGCGACTTGCTCGGATCTAAAGTGCTTGCCATGAAGGTAGTCTCCTCCTCGCAGCGCACTACTTCTTCGGCTTCTGTGGGGATCGAAACCTTCCAGTTTCGAGACACCCGGGGCACGTCGGAGATCGTCACGGCGACGAGCAACCACACAAATGCAACCCCGAATGCGCCTTCGGCGTATTCACGCCTGTATGCGCAAGGGGTCGACCTGCTCGAGCATAAAGACCACGTGTTCCGGCAATTTGGGCTTCACAAGTCCACACACGATGAGAGTGCTCCGTCCTGCGTTGCGAGAGACTCCACGAAGACGGCGCCAAGAGCAGCGACAGCAGTGCTCCAGAGAACCGCCATTTCGCACAATGTGCTTCAGTCGCCAAGAGCTCGCCCGAGCCAACACCAAGGCCAAACGAAGCAGCTGCAGGGGAAGCACCGAAGCACCAGCAGTCAGACACCCTATGCATCGTCCTCGGAGCGACACAGTAAGTCCAGCGGCACAACCATGGCGCCAACGTTTTCGTTTCAATCCACGATGGAGAGTCGACAACTTATTTCGCCGAAGAGTAAACTATCCTCCAAGCGGAGGAACCTCAGCGCGTCTGGTAACAACAGTTTGCGAGGCACTTTTCAAAGTAGTAGCAACTCCCATGGAAAGCTCAGTCACGCAAGCGCTTCGCGACAAAGCAGCAATACGAACTCCAGACCAACCGCTTGCTATGCGAACACAAGGAATCGTACCGAAGGGACTACCACTTCCACCAAGCGGCCACTCCATTCGTTCGCACCAGCAACCCTCAATAGCATACCTCGAGCCAGTGGCGCATGTGGTCGTACTCCCAGAGCAGGTTCCTCCCATCACCAGGATGCAAGTCACAATTGTGCTGCGAGGATAGCCAAAAGAAGCAGCTTCCAGGTTCCAAATGGACAGCAGTCAAACCAACACACAGCAGCGTCTTCGAGACCAGGTGGTGGTGGTGGTTCAAGCAGAGACCCGACCGTGAGTCAAACTCCCCCAAGCAAGCGACCGTCAATGCGCACCAATGGCGGCACAACTTGTGCTGATCCGAATGTCCCCGTGCTGGTTCAAGTGTCGCGGCGCACGTCGTCCCCGATCGTCTCGAATAGCGTCGCCGAGTTTGGGATGCGGAAGCGTCCAAGCGTGTCGCCCATCCCCGCGCTGCTCTCTGTAGACGACTGCCAGCAGCAGCAACAACATCCACCCCCGCAGCCTCGTGCGCCTATGCTTGTTCGGCGAGACAGCAAGATGGACAGACTCGTCGAGCAGCTCACGGTCTTGAAAGCCACGCTCGGGCTTTCGGACGAAGACCTTCAGTGGAAAGTGGAAAGCACCAAGGGGAACGCGTACCTAGCGGCTGAGAAGCATCTGAATGAAGGCGAAGAGCGCTACGACCGTCTCGTGTACGAAATGCAGCTTTTGTCGGAGACGCCTTGCGAAGAAGTGAGCACCCATCTTGTGAAGCAAGTGCGAGAGCTCATGCAGCAAGCGCAAGTGATCGCCGACACCAAACCAGCGCTCGCATTGTGCCAGAATGACGCGACACGCCTCAAGAAGGAGCTCATGGACGCACGCATCGCGGCCGAACTGCAACGTGCAACGTCCAGTGGCAATGGCAAGGGCTCCAAACTGGACGCGAGGGAGCCGTCATCACCACCACCACCATTCGCAGTCAATGCGCTTTCCAGCGTCACCCAACAGCTTGAGCAAGCACAAGAACGCATCCTGCAACTCCAGGAGCAGCTGAAAGTGGATATGACTAGACTCAACGACATGTTGCTCGCGCTGAGCAGCGACACCGACAAACTCGCGAAGACCTGTGCAGCGTTCAGGTTTCTGTCGCCCGAGGCCACCGACGCCAGCGCCACCCTGCTCGCGCTCTTGAAACGCATCCCAGAGTGCGCAGCAACCGGCGAGAAGAAACTGGTCTCCTTGTGCGACCAAGCGCTCCAAACGGCGCAGAGATTGCGCGGCTCGCGGCTTCGCGACTTGAAAAACAAGGAAGTGGACTTGTCGAAGACCCTGCAAGACATCGACATCTGGAAAGCGCGACGGGACCAGGCGAAGGAGTTCCCGTTCGAGCTCGCGAAACGCGAACAGCAGTGGAGACGCGACCAGTTTGACGAGAATGCAAACTCCCTGAAGCTATTGCGCAGTATGGTGCCGCAGGATATCCAGCAGCTCAATGTGGAAGCCATTATTGAGCGAGCCCACAGTGTGGGCGGCGTGCTGTACACTTACGACCTCGCGATCTACATCAAGCAGAACCGCTTCCTGCACTGGCTGGTCACGCACGAAAGCGACATCGCGCGCGACAATTTCCTCGCGATCGAGTGCGCTTCGTGGTTCATGAACTTTGTGGCGTACGATATCCACGAATTGCGGGCATGTAGTGCGATTCTGCCGAGCGCGTTTGATTTCGACAAAGACGGTAAGAAAGGCGACTGGAAGACCCAGTTCATGGAGCATGTGTATGCTTTGGTGAAGCAGCAGCAAGGGGAGAAAGTGAAATGCGGATGGGACCCCGTCCGTCGACAACGCGGCGAAGTGCAGCTCCAGCCGCTCACGGACAAGCAGCTTGTGAACGCCGTGTATCGGTATCCGAGTGAGCAGGAGATTCAGATGCGGATCGACAAGTTCGAGCTGCAGAAGAAACGACTGGACCAAAAACAAGAGAAATACCGACACCTGGAGGACGACGCGATCCCGGCAGCAAAAGCGGAATACTTGGCGATCGCCGAGGACGCACGGTCCGAGGAGCTCCAGAAGTCGTTCGGGAAAGCGACGTTGATCCGGATGCGCGACGACGCCAAGCAGGCGTTCCAGCGCATGTGCAAAACGCGCGATGCGCTGAAATCCGAGATTGCGCACTCGGAGAAGCAGTGGCACGCGATGTCGCCCACGTACACGCAGTACTTGGACGAAGTCGACAAGATCCGCAAATTGGCTCCCCAGGTTCGCAATGCGCGCATTCCAGGACCGTTCCCCGGAGTCATGGAATTGAAGCCACGGGAACGCGCGGCGTTCAAGAAACTCTCGGTGGAGGAAGAAGCCCAGGCGCGGAAAATGGAACTGGAAAACGCGATCGCGAGTCGCGGGAAGGAAATCAGCGACGCTGTGGCCATGGAGCAGAGCGCCGCACCTGTTCCGACAACTCTGGACGCTGCTCCTGCTCCCCTTTGGGAAAGTAGTCCTCCGGTCGCATCTGCAGAAGCTGTGCCAGCAAGTGAGGATAGCAATGCGGCGAATCCACAACCGCGAGGCTCGTTTCGGCGCGTCAAGTCGCTCCAAGTGTCCGCGGAAGTGCTCAAGTTCCTCCAGCAGGATTTCTGCAGTCCGCATCGCATCAACAAGCAGGCTGGAGGCGGAGCGGGAGGGACAGCGCTGCATCGCACTGCGTCGATGTCGAAGGCTGCGAACAATGCAGGCGGTGCATTGGGCGACACTGCGGCAGCGATCGTGAAGATCAAGCGGTTCGCGTCCGACCGATCCGTTTTTAACGCGCGAGGCAATGGCGGCAAGGAAGACAATGCAGGCAGCGACAGCAGCGTGGCAGCTTCTAGGAGCGATCTGAAGCCTGCTGCGACCCCCGTGCGTCCGAAGTCCAAAGCGCTTTTGCAGCTTTTAGCAGATGCTGCTGCGAATGGCACTTCCAGCGAGAAATCAGCGCCGGGAAGACCACGATCTCCAATGAAGCCAATGGACATGTTTAGCGAGTTACAGAACCGGTTCCTCAAGAAAAAGAAAAAAGACGATGACTCGAATGAGGACACTGCCACCGCCACCTCACAGTCGGATGGTGATCTCCCAGCACCGCCTCCTAAAATGATGAGTTTCCTGGACGAGCTCAAGCAGAAATCGCTGAGAAAGAGCGGGAATACGTCGGAATCGCAAAGCGAACAAGTCGACCGAAGCCATCAGACGAAGCAAGCCACAGCTCCATTCTCCGCCACAGCAAACCCAACCACTACGCCATTGCCGCCACCAGCCCCATCGGCATCAAGCGCGTCCCCAAAGTCCTTCTTGGAGGAGTTGCGAGCGAAAGCCAAGTCGACACCATAACTTGTGAAAGTAACAGCAGGAACACACGCACCCATGCACACTCTTGCCCTTGCATGGATCCATACCTGTATTGGTTGAGGAGCTGTGTTGTCGCTTACTCTACTCCTTCTTCTTCTTCGCGTCTTGCTGTTGCTCCTCTTTGTATCTTTGAAGGCGCGCCATCGTTTTCTCGTGCAGCATTTGCTGGATATCAAGCACATCGCTGGTCCTGCTGGCCAACGCTCTCGCCAATCCTTTTTGCTTCTCGATCCGATACGCGTTCCTCGCAGCAACCGACTCTTCATCATCTTCACTTTGGCTTTTTACTCCAGGAAGTGCTGTAGTCGCAGCAGCAGTGTGTCTCCATCGTGATGGTTGCTTGCGCTTCGGTGACTCCTCCAGCAACACCACGTTGTCTCCCTCCACTCGAACCTCCAGCGACGGTAATGACTTTCGCAGCAACACCAACACCAGACGTCAGTGCAAACAAGATATCCTTCATGCCATCCATCGCGATGCAATTGCAGCAGGACTCACAGGGATGCTCGCTTGCTGGCGATTGCTACGACTGCTGCTGCGTCGAGCCCCCGTTGGACCTTGGAGACACATTCCCGTGCCTACCACAATATCAAGAAAACAGGTCTGAGATCATAATGCGAAGAAGCAGTCTGCAGTGCGCTCGCTACCACCACTACGACAAACACGTACGTGGGTCGAAGAAGGCGCCGTGCGCCTTGCACTGGATGAAGCCCTCGCAGAAGAAGTCGCTGTCGTCCAGGTCGAGCTCCAAGCGCGCATGCGGGCAGCTGTTGACGAACGCGCGCGGCTGCCTGGTATCTTGGCAGAAAAACACAAACCCGGTCGCGAAACCCTGAGCCTTCCGGCGTCTCGTGGACATAGTAGCTGGAGTGGTCGTCCCAGCAGGAGAGCTACAGGACTCGGCGCTTGCCGGAGGATCCTCCGCTCGCAGTGGGAACTTGAGCGCTTTGCCATCAAGCGCGTGCAGCTCCGCGGCAGAGCACAACACGCGCGGACCAGCGCCGGTAGCGGAAGCACTTGTGCTACTACTGCGGAGCCACGCGCGGCGGCTTGCGCATGTAACAGCAGCGCGCACGCTCTGCAACCTCGACGCCATTTCCTTCACGCTCGCGTCCGTCGTGCCCGAAATTCGCTGTCGAGATGGCGCAGTTTTCCTAATGAGGGGATGAAAAGGGAACTAATTTAGGGAGATCTGTATTGGTTTGGTCTATAATACAATCGATGGCTCGAGAGACGAGCACTTGTCAGCAAGGACGAAAACTGCGGATGGCTACAAAACGTCATGGAATGGCTACTCGCATGTGACGTTCAATAATTTAGCTGTGGGGAGCGCTCTTCACGTGGAACGCTGGCGTTGGCACGGGTTCGTGGAGCGAGATTTGCTTGGCGCATTGGAAATAGGTCTGCACGTGGCCGCGGTATTCCGGCACCGAGCGCGCCAGCACCGTGAACGGGATCGAGTCCACCCACGACGCGGACATGTGGTTGCTGGCCGTTTTTGCGTTGCCACTTTTCCGTTGCTTCGTGGCGCGGTTGTAGCGCTTCAGCATCTCGTGCAGCGGCGCATCGAAAGCGTCCCAGTTCGCCATGGTCGATGTGCGCACGAGACCGGGGATCTCAAACAATTGCGAGGACTCGGCACCGAGAATGGATTCGTCGGAGCGAGCACACAGCACGATGCGGTTGCCTGGGTACGTCAGATACAATAGAATGTGGTAGTAGCAGTAGCGCACGTCGCGGCTCCAGTGCAGGAACAGGTGACGAAACTGCGCCTCAAACACTTGCACCAACGCTGAACGCAGTGACATGGAGAAGCTCGCGAAATGCTTGAGCAGGAAGAGCTCCGAAGCCTTGAGGATCTCGAAATGCTCGGATTCCAAGAGGCACGTGAATACATGGCGCATGAGCTCAATGTCCACGTGCGGTTCTTGGCGATCCAAGTGCGAAGCGTGCATCGATGGTTCGTTGCGGAAGTATGCTGGGAACTCCGCGATGAATCTCTCCATGTACTGCAGACAGATGTCGACGTGGTGTGGGAGCATGTAGTTCGTGCTCTTGAAGATCGCCATCATCATGGAATGGATCAGGTGCTGGTTGTCGCGCAGCAGCTTCAGCGATTGACGGAGGAAGAAGGCACCAGGCGAGTTGTCTTGCGCCGCAATCGAAAACGACTTGCGGTTGTGCTTGGTGCTCGCGCGCTCCTCCAACTCGTCGAAATCCTCCGCTCGGGGCTGCTCCAAAGCGTTCGCTTGGCTTTGGAAGAGCGTTTTCGTCATCGCCATCACTTGGTCCACGAGTACTGAGAACCCGGGAATGCACGTCCACTCGATGCGTCCCCATGCACTCCCTGCCGTCACATGCTGAATCAGATTGCCGCATACCATCATGCATGCGTCATTGTTGGCCAGCACCGACTCGAGGAAACGAACATTCGGGTACCAAAACTCGTCGCGGTTGAGAGGAGCCACCTCGGCACTGCACTTGGAGAGGATGGTGTGCTGCCATTTAAAGATCGCAAGAGTATGGTGCGGCAGGTCTTCGCTGCGAGAAGGAGGGTTCTTGCCGAGTTGCGGATTTTCCTTTTGTTGCATTTTCTCAATGATCTTTTCGCGAAGGAATGGGATGCGAATGTAGCTCGCAGCGACCAGAGTCGACAGCAGCTCGTGCATCTGTGGCATCCCTGCTGCTGCTGGAAGGGCTTTCGATTTCTTCCCAATTACGAGTGAGTCTTCGGCGAACTGCAACGTGGTTTGGTGCAGTTCCAAATACTTGCGTACGAGAAGACACAGCGAAGGGGACAGCGAAGAAGAGCGGTGGCGTTTGCTCTTCTTGAGGAAGCTGCGTCGTGTCGATGACTTCTTTGTGGATGGGACTGTGGTTGTCGTCGTTGGCACGACTTGGAATGAGTTTCTTCGCTCCAACCGCACACTGCTCACTCGGCGCTTTCTGGAGTCGCTGCCGTGCGAGCGATGCGCATGACATGCGCCACTTGCCAGAGCGTTCAGGATCACATCAAACTCCTGGCGTTGCACGATGGCTTGCAGCAGCGAGACTGCCGTCAGCTTTAACTCTCGGGCTGCTGCTGGTGCTGCATCGTCCTCACAGGATCCAAGCAGCTGCAGCATGCATTCCCACAGTTGCAGCAAGTGTTCTGCCGCGACTTGCGCAGACACGGAGCGTGTCGACTTTGCCTTTGACTTGGTCGCTTCAAGTTCGCTCACTGTCAGCATCATCGTGAGTTTCTCCAAGGTTTTCGCCGACGCCACCAACTCGCTCGTCAGAGCAGCCGAAGTCATGAGTTTGCTCGTCGATTTCCGTTGAGGCGGAGAAAGTTGCGGCGACGGCACTGCTGCTGAAGACGCAGACGATCGGTACGACGTCCCCGAAAAGCGAGAAGAAGACAAGGGAGTGGCGGTCACCGTTTGCGCTTCTTGCTGGTCGGCGATGGTCTTGACATGACGGAAGAACGCAGTTGGGAGCGTCATCGTGGTCTCCGGCGCCAAGCATGCTGCTGCGATTGCAGGGGTTGACTTGGAGGAACCGGAAGAGGACGACTTGGGCTTGACTGCCTTGAGGAACCTGGTGAACGCGGACGAGATCCGGTGTGACCCCATTCTCTCGCTCTGAATGGATGTGTAATATGGTTCGTACTACGTCTACGTAGTTGTGTCTGTCTGTCTACGATCTGCGCCAGACAAGGCAAAATGGATACTGAAGCAACGGCTGAAACAGCAACAGAAGAAGGAAGGACTTTCTTCTTCTTCGACGGTATGGGATGGTGGTCTAGAGGGAGGAGGTAAAGACCACGCGAGATCATGTGGGTGTGTATCTATCTATATCTGTATACCTACAACAGCAGTTGCACTTTTTCTCCCATGTTACAAGACAAGCTGGGCAGGAAGCGGGTTGAAGCGACAGAATTTTTGGACCGAGATTCTAAATGCAATAGCCACATTCACTGTGCGAAACCATCATTCAGCCACAGGTTCTGTAGATCGATCGATCGTCGGAGCAGAATGCCATACAAAGAATGAATACTGAACAACGACACTCTCTCTCTCTCTCTCTCTCTCTCTTCCATTTCGTCACTCCATCCACCATCACACATCTGCCAACCTTCCCTTTCGGTTCAGCGATGTGGTCGTGGATTTTCCAGTGGAGTGTTGTGGGAACAATGTTACCCACTTGATTCAATAGACCGAGTGGTTGGAGAGATGCGGGAGTCGCACGTCGCGTACTGAGATGAGGGAATACAATGGGTGCACTGTCTGAACTATGTCCATTGGGAGACACATGGCTCAACGAGGTGGTTGTGTGAGTTGCTGTTTGCTGAGATGGATTCGATCCGTTTTCTCGCCACTCTCCAAAGACTGAAGACGCCTGCCTCCAAACTGGATCTCTCTTCCTTCCTAGTTGTCGAAAGCGTCCGAAGCGGTCTGTTTCGCTTGAGCGCTATTATTAGGATTAGACTGTGTGGCAGACTGACTACTCGTTCAGATTTCGAGAACCTGCGTCGCACACGCGACTCGATTTCCAGATTTTCTCGACAGGTTCTCTCGACCGCGAAACCGCTCTCTTGGGTCGCAATGGCAACTCTTGCTCAGAAACCAGAGTGTAAAAACATACAAATATTCTGTACAGAGAACGGTCGCACGATGCGAGTAGAACGACATTGCTTACGCAATATAAAGTGTCCGCGACGGCCCACTCGAGGGGTTTCGCTGCACACGGAAATCCATTTCCATGGGTACATTCTGCTTGGCTCTCATGCACAAACACCCATCCATCCACCATCCGTGAATCCACCATCTCCCCCACCTCACCTGCTTCAATGCTCGGAGACAGTCATCCCAATTTTTCCACATCAGGTGCATGTCCATCACATCATCTCAATCGATGCGTCATCCAGGTGTCATCCAGGTGGAGCTGAAGGAATGCAGCAAGAGTCATCGGAGGTCGTGACTGATGTGCAGCGAAGAGTGCATGTTCAGATACCCACAGTCAACGAGCAAAGTTAGTCTCTTCAAATGGGGTCCACGACGTGCTGTTTGGGTGGAGAGCTGCTGCAGGAGGGATTGATATGTTTGTCGTTATCATTGTCTAGTTGTTGTTCTTTTTTGGGTGCATTTCGTCAACGCGTTGTGGTGCGCTCGGCAGTGTCTGGATACGACTTTGGGTGAGTGAGTTTCTCATAGAAAAAGAGAAATGGAGACGCGCAGCAATCGGTCATCCCTTTCTTCAGAATTGGAATCACTCGATGCAGCGACTGGGTGGGTACACTTGCAAGAGCGCGTTCGTGTCAGGAGCGTATACGATCGCCATCGCCAGACTCTATACCGACTCTGGAACTACGGGTACTGTGTATCTGCACAAATGACGCCAGCACTACCCAAGAACAGCAGACATACGTATCGATCTTATATTTCTTTTCTCTCCTTCCATTTTCGATGCTTCGGTCGCATGTTTTCTGCTTCCCTCGGTTTAAATGCGCGCAGTGAGCGATGGGACGAACGTCTTCGGTGCTGACAGCGGGATCGCGGGCAGTGCGAGCAGCTCGGCGTCGTGCTTCTCGAATTGCTTGCGGCGTTGCGCTTTCAAGAGCGACTGCATCGCGTCCTGGTCTTTCTCATCGGCCGTCACATCCAAGTGGATCTCACGCGTGCGGTTGTCGTCTTCGAGGTTGAGCACTTCAAAGTACCTGGTTTTCCGCCATGCAAGCAAAAGAGAATTAAAACCGATCATGAGGATAGATAGATAGAAGCACTCCAAAAGACAACGTGCCCTGTGTGCGAAAGCTCAAGGATATTGCTTTCGCCCGTGCCACGGTACACTGCGATTTCCACTTCGACCGAGTACTTTCTACAGAATGTGTATATCGTGACACAAGAAACGACAAATTGAGTACAACAAGCACATACTCTGGGTCGAGAATTACCTGGGACAGCATTGTGATTCAGCGTGGTGGACGTACCGAACGCGACAGATGCGTGCGCGGATGCTCACAAGGTGCTGCAGGAAGATCGGCAGCTTAAAGTGCACGCGGTCCATGCCGATGGTGACCATGTTGTAGTTCTTGGTGAAATTGCGCGCACAGTACAGTGCTGAGTGGTCCTGAGGTTCACCAATGCCAAGATGCCACAAAGGGTGAGACTCCTCCATAAACGTCAATATGACGAAAGCCCAGCGCTACTTGACGAACAGCTTACCATCCACTCAAGGAGCACGCCGCCAAACACATTGCGGTGCAGGTTCGCATGTTTCATGAGGAACGTGTGTCGTGTCTCGACGACGGTCGTCTGGATATCGATCGCTTTCCTGCCCGCCGCGTACTTGTGTCGCGGGATCATACTGTGCGTGATGCTGCCGATCTTCGTCACGTCGTCTTGCGCTTTGTTCCAATGCGCGCTGAGCTCTTTTCTCTTTTTCGCCAGCTCCTGAAGCTGCTCGCACTCGACAGGGCGGAGTGGGTCATACAGCGTGGGCAACCCGCGACTCACTTTCCCGTCGGCACCCAGCGCCACAAAAGTCGCGACCACGTTGTGCGTCAGCTGGAACTCGCCAGTTGCAAAGTCCTGGCGGTACACACTGACCTGGTTGAAGCCAAACGCATCGTCAGTATGGTTCAGCATGTGCAAAAACAAATGCATACACGCGCTTGAGTAGACTGACGTCCATGCAGCATACCTGGCACACCATGGACGAGTTGTTCACGCTGATCGCACGGCCCTCCAAGCGGATGAAGTCGCCGTGGAACACAGGGCGAAGCAACTTGAACGTATCGAACGCGACGGTCACCACGGGCTTCTGTGCAATGCTGCAACATCAACCCGCACACACACACACACACTCTAACCATCAATCGAGAAAGAGAGAAAGGCGCGAGAGCGAGCACAACGTACACATTGCACACTTCGGCGACCAATTGGTCGATTTTGTGCAAAAGCGGTCCCGAGCCAAGCAATTTGCCGCGCAACGCTTCGTCTCCCTGTGTCGCATCATGCGTCGTCAAGGTGCATTGGAAAGCGCGGTGAGCACCACAGACGCATCAGCCCCACGCAGACCATACACACACAGCAACACTACGGAACGTACAAATACAGCCGCATGCGCGCAGCGCGTTTCCTCGCTCGTGATCTTGGTTCTTGTTGGCGTCGCCATTGTCGTTTGCGGACTCGTGCTGTCGTAAAACGACACAAGAAATGACCAAGATCGGATTCCATGCAATCTCCCCTCGAATAATGAATGCTGCAATGTTGTGAGTGGTTCTGTATTTTGCAATGGTGTACATGCTGTGAAAGTACTGGTTACATGCGCGTACCCGTTTGAAACAGTGCATTTAGTCGAGAATCGTTTACGAATCGCTATTGATGTGACGACATAGTCGTCAGTCCACCCTCTTTCGGCATGCTCCTTCAATCGACGCCGTCTTCTGAAACTGGTTTTGCGCATCTCACTCTCGCACCTTCTTTTCGAAACTCCTACACCATCCCACCTTGTCTAGACAACCGCATCGTGAAACCTTCCATTTACAGGTTATCGCGCAAACTGCCTCGCCAAATGTCACCGAGCGACCAACATTCCGGAAAAAAACAAAAACCAACTCAAGCACAGAGTGTAGGGTGGAGAAGAACCGCGGAATTGCAGCATCGGATCCACGGATTTCCAGCGCAAGATACGTCTGACGTACCCAACCTTTCTCATACACACAACCCACCGCGTTTGCGTGCGTGCCTGTCGCTATTGCCGCCACTCCTGCTTTTGCCAGCATCTCTTCAGTGAAAGTGAGAGAGAACCATGGATCCTTTCGCAGACGACTCGCCTCGACCGCAAAATGTCGGCATCTTGGCGATGGAAGTGTACTTCCCCCACTACTACGTCAACCAAAGTGACCTCGAGGAATACAACAATGTGCCGTCGGGGAAATACACGATCGGTCTCGGTCAAGACGCGATGGCGTTCACGGGCGATCGCGAAGATGTGAACTCGATTGCGATGACGTGCGTGGCGCAGTTGCTCGAGAAGTACGGCATCGACCCGACCGAGATTGGACGGGTGGAGGTCGGCACGGAGACGCTCATCGACAAAAGCAAGTCGACCAAGACCGTGCTCATGTCGCTTTTTGAAGCGAGCGGCAATGCGAACATCGAAGGCGCGTCGACAATCAACGCGTGCTACGGTACAACTGCGGCGGTGCTGAATGCCATCGCGTGGGTGGAAAGCTCGGCTTGGGACGGACGCTATGCGATCGTCGTTGCATCCGATATCGCGGTGTATGCGAAAGGACCAGCACGTCCCACGGGCGGATGCGGCGGAATCGCAATGCTCATTGGTCCGGATGCTCCACTTGCGATCGACAGCAAGACGCGAGTCACGAGTGCATGCCACGCGTGGGATTTCTACAAACCAGATCCGACTTGCGAATACCCTACCGTCGATGGCCAGCTTTCGCAAACTTGCTACATTCAGTCGCTGGACGATTGCTATCTCCGATTTTGTGCCAAAAACGACAAGTTTGCGCAAGAAGACGCACCGTGTGACGTCTCTGCATTCGACTATGCGGTTTTCCATTCTCCGTACAACAAGTTGGTGCAGCGATCGTTTGCCAGAGTACGTATGAAGCCACAGTCTTGCTTGCACGCCAATCGGGTTCCGTCGCCTTTGTCCTGCTGAGCTAACCTCACGTTCTGTACTGCATAGTTTGTTTTCCTCGATTCGCGTCGTCAAGGTGCTGCTGCTTCCAAGCACCCAACGTTGGAAAAATGGATGTCTGTGCCACTGGAAAGCACGTTAACCGATAGAGAATTGGACTTGACCGCGAGGGGTCTCGCGAAGGAGATGTACGCCGCCAAAGTCGCGCCAAGTTGCACGACATCGAAGCAGATTGGCAACGCCTACACTGGTGCCGTGTACATCAACCTCGCCACTCTGGTCGACACTTTGTCCACACAGTTGGAGAACGCGAAGATCTTGCTATTCTCCTACGGGTCGGGCAGCATCGCGTCCATGTTTTCGATCCGTGGTCGCACTTCCAGTACCAAGTTCTCGATCGAGCGCATGGCGTCGCTGCTCAACATCCAAGCGCGCCTCGCAGCTCGAGAAAAGCGCAGTGCCGAAGAATATTCGGCGTACATGGACATCCGCGAGCGCGGGTATGGGGTGCACAGCATCACGCCAACGCAATCGACTGCAACCTTGGCGCCTGGCACGTTTTACCTCGAGAGCATCGATGCGCAATTCCACCGCTCGTACGCACGCAAAGAGAAATCTGTGGAGACTTGTGCAACTACTGGGGAGGATTCCAGCTCCGTCGTCTCGGGTGTCGCTGCAAACCATGTGGCCACGGAAGCGTGGGATCGTGCCGGCGCCGTGTACGTGACTGGAGTGAGCGCTGGTGTGCCAGGGCACAGCACGCCTTTTGATGGTCAGCACACACTGGATTTGCTGCTTGCGGGGGAGAATTGCATCGAGCAACTGAGTGATCGCACAAAAGACGAGATCCTCGCGCGCAACATCGTCGAGGTCAAGAAGAGTAGTGACGGAGCCGTGATCCGTCACCACGTGGCAGCGCGAGAGGAAGGTGTTCAGGTCGCGGCGGTGATGCACCGTGTCGATCTGGAGAAGCACTATGGCATCGCATCTGCACTCGTGGGCTCGATGGACGAACCCACGCAACTCGCCGTCGCGGCCGGTCTCGATGCATTGAAAAACGCCAAGTTGGTCGATGGAACCTCGGACAAGTGGCGGCTTCCAGAGAATCTGCGGGCTTCGGTGGGGATCATCTACGCGACGTCGTTCCCGACGATGAATGCAGCGGTCTCCGAAGCGAATCGATTCCACAACAGCAACGATGGTGGCAGTAGTGCGGAGCTCGATCGCAAGATTCTGTTCCGTTTGTTAGTGTTAGCGAATGCACAACTTGCGCAGATCACCGGTGCGCGCGGTCCCAACACGCAGATCAATGCTGCGTGTGCGGGCACCACACAAGCGATTGGGATGGCGCACGACTGGCTCGCGCTGGGGAAATGCGACCGCGTCGTCGTCATTGCCAGCGATTCCGCGAGCAATGAGACGCTGATCCCGTGGATCGGTGGCGGGTTCCGCGTTCTAGGTGCGGCGTCGACGGCGGCGAACGTGCGCGATGCAGCGCTCCCATTTGACAAGCGACGAAACGGCATGGTGCTCGGTGGTGGAGCAGTGGGGATCGTATTGGAATCCCCCGCTGCGTCCCCTGCGCATCGTCGCAGCGCTCTGCAAGCTCAAGGTGGGTCCTCGGCTCGTCAGGTGCGCTTGCTGCGCTCGCACTTCAGCAACTCGGCGTATCACGGCGCCTCGTTGGATCCAAAGCACGTCTCCGAGGAACTGGTGCAGCTGTTGCTGAAAGTCGAGAAGGACTTTGGCATCACGCGCAAAGAAATCGCCGAGCACGGCGTCTACTACAGCCACGAAACGTTCACGAACGCGTCCCCAAAAGCGTCCTGCGCTTACACGGAGATCGAAGCGTTGCGCAGCGCGTTTGGTGCGGACTTGCTAGCGAAACTTGTGCTGGCAAACACGAAAGGGTTCACCGGCCACCCGATGTCGGTCTCATTTGAAGACGTCGTGGCTGTCGAAGGTCTGCGTCAGAGCAAGGTCCCTCCCGTGGTGAATTTCCAGCACCACGATCCAAATCTCGGCACGCAGCCACTCAACCTCGCACAGGGAGGCGCTCACCGCCACAAGTACGCGCTGCACTTTGCTGCAGGCTTTGGCTCGCAACTCGCGTTCACGTTATACGCGCTGCAGGAATAGAGAAGAAACCTCGAGACTACACAAGCATCTCTTTATTTTGTTCGCCTTTACCAACAGGAGAGCGCAAAATCAAGGAGCAAACAAATGGACACACTCAACAACAAAACTTTCCTTTTTCTCTCTCTCTATCCGCTTCATCGTTATATATATTGCTGTGCAACTTGCGAACGGGGGAGGGGAGCCACCGCGATGTCATCGTTCGAACCACATCCACACATCCAGAAAGGGAGGCGGGATAAGTACTTAGAACTCCACGGAGACGTTGCTGTGGGTTCGCTTCTCGCGGTAGCTGCCCACGGCATTGCCCCACACATCGCGGCCGCCTTCGCTGCTCGAGAGACTATCCGGATCGCTCAAGCGGTATCCTGCACCACCCGCAGGCGCATTATTGCTGTAGTTGACGACTGGCGCAGCGACAGGGACAGCATAGGTTTGTGCGGAAGGAGCTCGCACGGGGGACGTCTGCATGTCGCCTTGGTACCCTGGGTTGTTGGGTTTGCTGAACGTAGTCGCAGCGCCAACAGCGTACGCCGTGGAGGTTGCGGACTGGTTGTAGTTGGACTTTGGCGGAGGGAACCGAGGCTCGTCGTCATCGGAATCGTCATCATCGTCCTGGCGTCTTTTCCAGATAAAGAACCCTAAAACAGCGACGGCGACAGCACAACCCCCCACAATCGCGAGAATGAGACCCAGCGAGGAACTGGAGGAATCGTCGTCGGTCGACGCAGTCGCATTCGAGGGCGACGCCGACTGAGTGACCTGTGGGGAAGCTGTTTCCGTTGGCGTTGGCGTTGGTGTTGGTGTTGGCTTCGGGGTTGGCGAAGGAGTTGGCTTTGGTGTTTTCACCGACGTCGAGTTGGACGAAGAGCCCGACGAAGACGACGACGATGCCTTGGTCTTGCTGGGCTTCTTCGTCGTGGGCTTTGGAGTCGTCGAGGACGAGCCACTACCACTTTCGTCATCATCGTCCGAGCCGGAGCTGGAAGGCGTCTTCTTCGGGGTCGTCTTCGGCGTCGGCGTGGGCGTTGGAGAAGGCGTCGCTGAACACGACGTCGTGTCCTCGGGACAATCCGAGTTGTCGTCCAGTTGGTAGCATGCGTATTTTGTACTCTTGAGGAAGCCAAAGGCGCCTCCGTCCATCACTGCTAAGCACGGTGGGCACACAGCTTTCTCTCGGTTGCAGGACTTCGACCCTCCATCGATGTAGCATTTCGAGATCTCGACGCTGCAAATGTCGTCATCGGCGGCATGGACGGCAACAATGGCATTCAGCGCTATACGAAGAAGACACAAGCGCAAACACGTGAGCGAGCCGATCGTTCGACGTGCATCAACACAAAGCGCGCGTCATACCTGCAATCGCGAGCGCAGCGCTCACAAATCGACGCAGCATCCTGTGTGTTGTCAAAAAAGGTAACGATGGCTGGCGTTGCGGTCAAGTCTTGTTGTGCGCGCAGAGTCCAAAGGCTATAATGAATAGGGAAGTGAACGAGGATTCATTCACCCATGCACATACGGATGTACCCAGCCACACACACACACAGTGAAAAGAAAAAACAGAAAAACAAATCAGCCACCACTCGTATCAGCAACGAAAAGGGATTGCGGTTTCGGGTGTGACACGAGCGAAATCGCAGTCGGCGGCACTCGCACCCACACAAAACAACGAGGAGAAAATCCAGTGAAGCAGGCAGGCAACAACGTACGCGGAAGACGACGGCGGGAGATATACGCAGCCCACACGCAACACTAGCGAGCGGGGTGGACGAGACGCTGAGGAGGAATGGCGGAATGAATGCACTGACAGAGGGCGGAGGAAACGAGGGACGATCGCAGTGCGGACGGCAGGTCTCGTGTGTTGCTGACACGACAGTGGAATAGAGGAGTGCTTCCCTCAATTTGCACGCTCGATCACTCGGTCTAGGTTTGTGTGTGTGCGAAGGAAGGGCAGAAAGAAATAGAACCCAGTCCACGTACGAGAGGGAGAGAGAGAGAGAGAGAGAGAGGGGAACCAACAACGACAACCAAAACAAAACAAAACTGGCGCTTTTCTTCTTTTTCTTGATACAGTCAGTCCTCTGGTTGGAGCGAGGTTCGCTGGTGCGTCCGTTTCCTTCTATATTCGAGTATAAATAAGCTGCATCTCCTTCAAATCTGCAAGTGGTAAAGGATGTCTTGCCACAAACGAAGGGATATAAGATGTGGAAGGCGTCCCAGACGAGAGGCTCGACGAAACGGAAACACACGAATGTTGCCATTCGCGAAAAGACGATGGCGATAGTGGCTACATATTGGAAAAGACGATGTGTACATTTGGAACCGCGCGATTCGTTGAGTTCATGTTGCGTCGACTTCGCCAAGTGATTGCAAAGAGAATTGTGGAAGTGGCGGATATGATTGGCCGAAACGCGTTCGAGAGGAACCCAACGGCTTCACTGACCGACTTGCAAGAGCCACTTTCGTTCGAACACACGACAGCCGTCTGGTTTCCAGGAACACCACTCTTTCCGATCCAGCATATTGCCGCGGTAGAAAAAGATCAAAAACCACGACAGATGGAACAAATACCTCGCAAATCACCGCGGAAAATGGATCTGTTGGTCGATGAAATCCACACTCGCGCATCGATATTAAGAGAGCAGCGCATGCTGAGAGAGCAACTCCATCCTTTCATCTGCATAACGAGACAACTGGCTGCCATGTGCTATTCTTGCTCACAGCATCCACGTGCATAAAGAGCGAACGCCACTGCGTGAGCAACTGCGTATGCAACAAATCGTAGAGCAAATGGATGCTGGAAAACGACTGCTGCACACACTGACTCAAACGCGGTCGCATCTCGTGTGGAGATGAGACGGGTTGCAAACACGTTCGACGCGCCTGTCGATTTATCTCCAGAAGACCCCACGATGGTGAAAGGCAGCAGCGTCCAAGCAATCGATCGCTGGTGTTTGGAAACAGAGAGGTCAGCGACGGACCAAATGTAGAAAATTACCCAGGAAACTGACTCCTCGGAATGCTGATTTCGCTCCTGGTAGTCAAAATTAATCGAGTTTCTTGATGCTCCTGGAGCGAATGCATTGTCAACTACAAAACATGGGTTCTCGGGTCGGGAGAGCGTGGGTTTTCACCACCTCGGGTTATACCAGTTGTTCCAAACCCACCCGCTACGTACAGTTGGAGACTAGTGTTGAGATTTTGCACGTTAAAAACTGTGATAAACGTTAAAAACAGTAAACCTCAAAGTGATAAAGAGTATTTAACGTTGTGAAAATTGTAAACTTTAGGTGCTTTGTGAGAGAAATGAAGGAAAACGTTTAGGTCAGCATCTGCAAATTTGAGATGCAAGGCACACTCGGAATGATTCTACACCAATTTGCGGGCATTCCAGATCGCTAAGGAATTAACTTGGCACGGTAACCGTTCATCACACTGGTCATCGGGACCATAAATGGCAGCCTTCGCCGCCGTTCCGCCTCCTGGCGTCTCCGCTGCTTCATGCTTCATCTGTAACTCCGCCATCCTGCTTTTCATAGCCTTTGTTGGTCTGGCACAGGTAATTCAACACAGCAGCACTGATGGTGACCCGACTGAGGAATCGACCGCACTGCTAACGGTGAGGTTACGCCGCGTCCTTCGCGCGTTCGCCCATTCAAGGAGAAACACCCGAGCCTTCGTGACGATGTACCAGGCGGGCAGCGCTGTCCGATGGGATGGTGGCGGGCCCAAGCAAAGGGCGGGGACTGGAGTCGTGGCGGTATCACGTGGTCTGCAACCCCGTGATGCTCGTGGTCGTGTGCGTGTTGACGTACAGCGGCAGCACCTCGCGCTGGATGTACTCCACACACCGCAGCGACTTGCCGCTCGCCGTAAAGTCCGCGTAGTACAGCGCGCGCCTCCCGTACGGCGACTCGAACAGCGTCTAGCGGCCAATTACATTCTCGCCAATGTAGTCGACGACTTGCCGCGCCCCCGCCGTGATGCTGCCGTTGCCTTCGTCGCTGTTGTCGCCCGCGGCGACTGCGAGCGGTTTGGCGCTCGCGATCTGCGACAAGAGGTCCTCCTCCACCTCCTCGCAGAAGAAGCGCTCCGGGTCTTCGCGGGAATCTAGTTGCGGCGTCCACTACTTCAGCGACTCGGCTGCACTCTTCTGTCGGATGTGGTGCTAGACGAGGTGTACCACGTCCTGTCCAGGTTCGAGGCGCTGCGGCAGTTCCTGCTGGAGAATGGGCACCTGAACACAGGCCGCATGTTGGAGCTGGCCAAGTGGCAGCCGAGCAGTGCGCTGTTCGTGATCCCCATCACCAACGAGGTCAAGTATGGCGAGCGGCTCGTGGGTCGCGCGCGGCACATGACGAAACAAAAGCAACAAGTCGGTCACTTCAACTTTTATCATCAATGACGTGTGTTGGCCGCAACTTTAGACAGTACAAAGTTGAGCCGATGCGAATGACGATGCCGACTCCGACTCATAGTTGGTATCTACTGTTTGCAACTCGGGCGTGTCCAATAAACTTGTTTCTCCTTCGCGGTTCTCGATGAAATCCTCCGCCTCTGGATACAGGTCATAAAGGATGTGGTCCGCAGCGCTTTTGTCACCCAGGTTAGAAGAGACAAACACCAGTTTGTCGAGTCGCTCAGAGCTTAACCGATTCCGACGTTGTGACTGGATAAAGCTGTGTATGCACCAGCTTCCCTCGCTGGCTGCCGAGGACGTCGGAATGGAGAGTACATGCATCGCGATGCTTTTTACAGCAGGATAAGCAGTCGAGAACGCCCACCAATCGAGTGAGCTGAATATGGAGTGCTTCTTTTTCTCCTCGGTCGTCCAATTCATCTTTGCTTGTACAAACGATACCAGCTGCCGATGGACGTCATCTTTTGACACACCCTGAGACAATCCGATGCGCTCCGCCAGTACAGCAGTGGAAGAGATGATGTAGATGGAGTCATCGCCGGAGGATGGAACGGGCTTGGACTGGTGAAGTACGTACGCCGCCTTCATCGAGGTTGTGAACAAAAACTCCTTCCTTTCGTGGTCATCGCGTGGATCGCGCGCATGAGGTTAGCCTCGCCAGGTCCGACTGGCTTGCTGAAGGTATCATCGAGCCAGTTGAAAAGATGATTGATCATCGAGTTGCAGCATTTGTCCTTCTCGAAAGTGGCCAGGCACTCGTTAATTGGTTTCACAATTTTAGGACCAGCGACGTTCGCTGCCAAAACTCTGCATCCCCAACGATGTCTTTCGCTTCCTTCAATAGAATTTCACTCCTCTGATATTTCCGAAGGAGCTCTTCATCAGCGAACGTAGCCGCGATCACACTTCGGTTGTCGACGACACTCCTAATGCACGCTTCACACGAGTACCAACGCGTTGCTACCGGCATGGAAAGCGCACGCCGTCTATCGCCAAATCCCTTCAGGCTCTTTTGCAACGACCGAAAACGATCCAGAAGAGCATGCCGCTGCTTGACGAAGTTGGTCAATTATTTGGCACGATCGAGAACCCAGCTGAAGTATTCAAGCTTGAACATGTCCTTCATCAGCAAGTTCATCGCGTGGGACCCGCATCCATTGCAGATCAGACCGCGACCCGATCCTTCTAGCTTTTTCCAGGCGCTTTTCATATTGGCAGTGTTGTCGGTAACAACTGCGCGCGCGATTTTGCTCCCAAGAACCGCATCAATCTCGTCAATGACATGGAAGATCTGGTCAGTGATGTAGTCAGCGTCGTGGGACGCTTCACCTGTCGCAAACGACTTCCAGAAGATTGGTTTGATGAAGGGGTTGACGAGAGAGTAGTTGATAACGCTCTCATTTCGTCGGCTTTACCAGCCATCTGTGACGATGCAAAGGGACTTTGTGGACCCCAACACCTTCAAAACACTCTCGCGCTCACTCTTGTACACCTAGTCGAGCAACTCGCCAGCGACCTGAAATCGTGAAGGTACATCGTTTTCATCATCGAACATGGCGCGAAAATACTTGTCTTAAACGACACGAAAAGCCACTCAAGTCGCAATAATGGCTCTGGCTACTGCCAAATGTCGCTCTGCGCGTGTGCGCATCTTGGTCGTGGGAGTGCGAGGGCTGCGGCTGGTAGACTTGCTTGAAGTCTGGAAGAGGCGCTTGGTGATGGTTCGGGGGGAAGGGGGCTAGGCGTTGGAGTGGCGCTGGATGGACGGCGTTTGGTTCGCCATCCTATTCTTCACGAGCCGCCTCAGCTCTTTCTCCTTCTCCTTTTTCTTGTGGAGTGCGATCCACTTTTGCTTGTCGACGCTTGTTAATCCAGAGCAGACGGTCGCATGGGGGAGCATGTTACGCGACTGAGCGTTGAAGATGAGTATTGAGAAAAACTTGCGCTTCACATCTGGCTGCCTTTGACTTGACCAATTGCAACGACTTCTTCGTACAGCGACCATATCTCGCCTCTGGGTCGCCCCATGATGAACGTCAAGCACGCACCAACCGAGTATGAGCGTGGCGCCGCCGAGACCAACACGAACGCGGTCGCCGCCGAAATCAACACGAGCACGGTGCCGCCGTGCCGAGAAAGAATGACACAAAGGGAGCTTTTTTTCCCATTTGTGACAACTGAATTGTTTTTCACGCGTTAAAAACTATTCAAAATCTGTTCCAAACAGTTTTTAACGATATGTGAATTTAACACGATGTGAAAAACTCTCAACACTATTGGAGATAAATCAATATGTGTCAATACTAAACACTGTACATAGCCATATGCATAGTAGCCAATAGGACGAAGCCATTAGGATTTAATCCCATTGGATGATAGTCGGATACACACCAGACTATCTACCAATGAGAGACACCGAAAGTAAATCTATTAGCATCTAAATATGTTTACATTCTAACTCACAGCACCCTCTCTCCATTCTGGATTTGCTCAAGTATGGCTCGCGCCAAGTAAGCTGCGAGGAAGTCAACCGGTGAGAGTGCACCCAAACGAATCCTAGCGAACATGGCGACAGGAAATTCGTCAGTGTCACTCTGCGATTTGATGGATCAGAGGTAGAGATGCGTGATCTCTTTCCTGTACCATCTTTCAGCAAGGGCAAGGGCAAGGGGGCGAATGGTAACACCACCTACGAGGACAAGGAGCACACACTTGCAGCTGGAGAGAGAGTGTTTGTGTGGGCAGGAGTGAGTGGAAGCTACCGAGCAGCAAGTAGTGTGGGCGACTTTGCTGCTTTTCGTCGAAAGGATAAGGAGTGGAATGACTTCAAGGATGGTGAGGGAGCTGATTCCATGAAACGGTGCGCATTCTTTACAATTTGTCAAGCAGTTGAATGGCTGGGAGATGTCACCACTATTACCGATGATCTCGTTGACAACTGTATCAATCAGAGCATGGGTCAATGAAGCATGTATTTCAGCGCCACGAACTCCGAACCACACCCCATTCGCTCGAGCACCCGGAACATGTAGTCCCAGTTGACTCGGTCGAACGCCTTCTCGAAGTCCAAGAACAGCGCATACGCTTCTTCGTCTCGACTCGTCACCAGGTCCTGCAGATCCGC